>AWOL01S0186289.1:0-54482 GCA_000715115.1 Nicotiana otophora | reverse complement strand
GGATATTTATCCGCCCCCTAGGGTCACCCTCTCATGTTTCTCCCTTGATGGTGTACAAGCGTCGTGTGAGAAACCGACCAGTTTCTGATTGATGTGACCTCTGGGAGAGTTGGTTACTCATTTCGTTTGATTACTGAGATCCTAATGTGGGACTGAGAGCCATGAGGTGATTTCTCTTTGGATCAGGTTGCGCACCGCAACAGATTGATATTTGATTATTGCATTTCTTCTTAAATTGAAATATTCCTTGGCTGTTTATCTGAATTATTTGCATACCTTCCCTATATGTTAGATTTTTGACTGAGCAGAGTACGGTAAATATATTTTGTGCTCCAAGGTGATCTTATCTGAAATTTCATGATTCGTTCATATTATTATTCTGTACTTGTTGGAAATTATGAACTGCACAGTTGATTGGCAAGTATCATTATAATTCTTGGTTTTATTACCTCACCAAGGTTAGTTATGATAATTATTGAGTAATGGGGCCTGTTGTATTCAAACTACACTTCTGCACCTTGCGTGCAGATCCTGGAGTTGATGCTACTGCGTATGGCAGTACCGGGCATTGAAGGCGTACTTGCTTTTCGGATATAGCTACAATTTTTCCTTGGTAGTCTTAGATTTGTAATCTGTTATGTACATTTCAATAAGATGTTGTAATAATTTCATACCAGCTTTATAAATGTAAGTCTTAGAAGCTCATGACTTGTACTACCAGTCCTTGGGTTGTTGTATAAGAATTTGGTTCTTTCATTATTTATTTCCTAGTAATCTCATTTGGATTGTGTTTACTATGAATTGTCTTACCTAGCGGGTTGGGTTAGGTGCCATCACAGCTAGTTGAATTTTGAATCGTGACAAGTTGGTACTAGTGCTCTAGGTTCATAGGTTATATGAGTCATGAACAAGTGTCTAGTAGAGTCTTGCGAATCGGTAAGATGACGTCCATACCTATCTTTGAGAAGCTACAGGGCATCTAGGATAAACTTTCCATCTTTCTTTCCTTATCGTGCGACATTGGTTCATCTTGGAGCGTTTGAATTCCTTTCACTCACTCGTACGTGATGTTGACCATTCGGTATCATCTTTGCCTCGATGGCTTGTGATGTTGAGGATGAGGCGCGAGATGCGTTCTCTATAGTTTGAAAGTGGGCCAATCTGGAGGACTTGAGGGCAGGTTCAGACTGCAGCTTGGGTTCGGTGGTTTTGGGTTGTATGAGTATGTGGTTTTGGACTAATACGTCTGGTAGTGTCCCTAGAAGTGGGATTTATGGCTCGGTGAGTGGTTGGATGGCTATATGATGAGTATGATGTGACTGCGGGATATGTTCAAATGGCTTGGATGTGATGAGAAGAGTTTGTTTTGGATGTGGAAAGGAATATTGGGTGCTTGATTTATGTCTTGATGTATTGTACAATCATGATTTACGAGTGTGTTAGGGATATTTTAGTTTTTTGCTTGTGGAATGAAATGTGTTCTTATGTCCTGTTGACGAGTTCATACTCGGGAAGATTTAGCGATTGCATAGTGGTTGTGGCCATGAAAGAGTATAGAAAGAGGCCAGTTTGGGGCTAAGCAGGTGGATTATCTCCCGTGGGATGTTCTGAGGTTGTGTGATTCTTATGATGATTATGTAGAGAGTTTCTTTCTACTGGTGGGTTACATGTTTCATGATTTGAGTTAGGATCGATTGAGGAAGTTGTCCTGACTGACACGAGGATGAATATGAGTTTAGCAAATGATTTAAATTACTTTTTAATTAGTGCTACATGAGCTTATGAAGCATTTAGTTGGATTACAGTGCAAGATTATGAAAGTAATAGAGTAAGGGTATTGTGGGTCATCGGATGTCATGTTCCATGGCTTCGAGCCAAGTGAGGGAGTTTTCTATCGACGAATTGATTGCATGGTTATATGTTATATTAGTTTGGTCTGAGGCATACTTGTAGGTCGGTTATGACTCTAAGAGTTTGATTTTGAGGATGACTTGAGTAAGGAAATTTCTGGATGCATGATATGCTATACTTTATAGGAATACCGAAAATCCCGAAATGATTTGAGTTTGCTATTCATGGTGGAGGTGGTGTGCATGGAGTAGGGATTTACTCGTTTGCTTAGAGGTATGGGTTATTTTGAGGTGTTTGTGTGCTAATGGATCACAAGTTGTTCGGTTGATTTTGGCAGTGCATTTGAGATTTGAATAGGGTGGATGACTCCCGAGAAGGTTCTACTTGGTTCAATATTTATATGTGGTATTTGAGGAATTTTTGAATTTGTAAATAGCTAAAATCTGAGATTTGCATTGAAAGGTGTCGAGACTTGCAATATATCTATATAATTAGAGGTTCTACATTTCAGTATCAGAGAGGTTAATGAAATAGCTTTAGATTCACAGAAGGTCTCTTCAGAGTGGGTATCTTGGTTGTGGTACTTTCGAGGTGCTTAAGAGGGAATACAATGGCTTATGGGCTTTAGGGAGATGTGGTTTCATGCTAAGATATCTTGTGGTGAGTGTTGGGTTAATGTACTGGCAAGGAAAAGTGTGAACTTGAAGGCAATTCAGAAAAAAACTCAGAGAAAATAGGATAGCTTGGAAGTAGGTTGGATCAACTTGGTAATGGATATGATCAGTTCGTTCAGTTCTTTTGATGTGGTGAGGCTTTACAAGTGTTTTGTGGAAATGCTCTTGGGTGTGGCAACCTGCATGACTTAGTTGAGTTAGAGGGATTCAGTTCTAATGGCTTGGTTTTATGCTACTGGGTTTCGAATAATTCTCGACGGTGTCGACCACGACTTGGGATGGGTATTTTCTACAGGCATGGGGAGTTTGTTGTGCTTTGTGATTTTCTCCCGGATAGGATCAAGTGGAAGGTATCTGGCTGATGAAGTATGTATTATACTTGTGACTCAGAGTTGTCAATGGAATTTTTGTGCTTTCGTATGATGGTAAGTTAGATGAAGTGCGTCGTATGGGATTGAGGTTTGCACGTACAAAGTTATGGTTCAGTTTTCAAGGTAAGGTCATGAATTTTAGGCTACACATACGATTTCAGGTGGTTTAAATAATGTTGGTACTAATTGGTATCACCTGAGATGAGTGTGCATTTCAGAAAGGCGCACTGTATTTTGACTTACGGATACTTCATTGGTATTGCGGTACTCGCCTGGTTGATCGACATATGATGTTCAGATTTTGCTATGTTTCACGGAAGAATTATGGAAGTATTTCTTGTAAAATGATTGTGTATGAAGGATGTGTCGGTCACTTGAGTGGTCAAGTTGGATCGGATATAGGGATTCGTGTATTCTAAGGATTTGAAGATCAGAAGGGTTCTCAGAGGCAGGTTGTTCCTTGGTTGCAGATAGTAAAAGTATGTTAAGAGGTTGACAACTGAGTGTATGTATTGTGGATGGGTTATTATGGACCTTTCAGAGGTTATCTATCTATTTTGGGAGGATCAAAATTGAATTGGAGGCCCTGGTAGGCCCATTGAGGATATGCATTCTACATCGGGTTGAATTTGTTTACTCAGCACATCTATTGTTGAAGGGTATGTCATCGTTTAGAGTTGGTCTTATTCGTGTCTGATATGTGTTTCTCTGTTATGCTATGATGGGCTGTGAGACTATTGACTATTTACACTCATGATGCAGTTCTATTTGGGCCTTGTGGTGGAATTCGAGTGAGATGGTTCTTGGGGTGTTGAATGGTTGATTGCGCCTTGGTTATGGTTTTCCTATTAGTGGTATATTGTGCTATTCGTTTCTGCATGGTTATGATCATGTACATCGCGTATTTGTTAATGATATGCATATGGTTGTTGATTATGAGCATCATGGTTCAAGGTACTTCATGTGGACTAGTGTTTGGAGTGGGTCGTGCATTGCTATGGAGTTATGTTGGGATATGATCCTTTGTGTTTATCTCGTATGGTTTTGTTCTCCTTTGTGTGATAGGTTCATAGCAGTGTGCTTGTTTTGGTATCTGTTGAGCTTATGGAACAGTTCTGTGATTTGATTCTCTTTCCATTTTTGGGTTCATTTGAGTTGTTTCCTGTTTGATGCACGAATTGCACGGTATGTGGCTATAGATGGTATTGGCTTGGCATGTCGTTGAACAACTTGTACTAGATGAGATGAGGTTACTGGACCTGAAACAAGTGATATCAGATTTGATTAAGGCATGTTTGGAAGAATAACGACTCTAGTCAGCTTTGAATTTGGAAATAGTTCTTATCGGGTGAGAAAGCTCCACGACATGCCGATATATGAGTGGTTATGGGTTTCGTCATGTTTCTTTCATCATTGGCAGTGTACGAAGGTTTATAACAAGCTTTTGTTACCGGTACTGGGTTTGTTATTGAGCAACTATTGTGGTCGGAAGTTATTACTATGAGAATCTGGATTATGCGGTATATCATGTGATTACACTTTGGTTTATGGTTATGGCTTGGTTCGGCCTGTTTAGACTTATACAGTGTATAGATTTGAGAATCGGGTCTTATAATGGATTCTGGATATTGGAAATTTGATTCTAAGTTTATGGGCTAAGGTTGAAGAAAGGATCTCCAGCTAGATTGTGTTGTCAGGCTTATATATATGGGTGACATGTGATCACCCACGTGTTTGTGTATGAGGAGGTTATACGGAAATTCGATGGCTTGGAAAATCTCTTGGCACGTTTGAGGATAACGACCCGACTGGTCGTTTCGAGCATTTGCATTAAGTCCGGTGGTTTGAAGTCTTGAATAGCTTCTGATGATGTTTTATGACTTGTGTGTATCGTCAGTTTTGTTTTTCGGGTGATTCAGGATTGATTTGGAAGAATGACTCTCAACGAGAAAGCTTTAAGTTGGAAGAGTTGATAAATTTTGTCTTTTGTACATTTGATCTCGGATCAGAGTTTTGATGGTTCTGTTAGGTCCGAATAGTGATTTAGGACTTGGGCGTATGCTCGGATTTGCATTTGGATGTTTCTAGAAGGTTTTGGTACTATTTAGCGAAAGTTGGCAATTTAAAGGTTTGGGATGTTCATATGTTTGATCAGGAGTTGACTTTGTTGATATCGGATTCAGATTGCAGTTCCGGGAGTTGGAATAGCTTTGTTATGTCATTTGGTACTTATGTGCAAAATGTGAGGTAATTTCGAGTTGATTTTGATATGTTTCGGCACGCGTTTTCGAAGTTAAAAGTTTAAAAGTTCATTAAGGTTGATTTGAGGTGAGATTCATGGTTTTAATATTATTATATGCAATTTGTGGTCTCAAATAGGTCCGTGTTATATTTTGGGACTTGTTGGTATGTTCGGACGGGGTCCCGAGGAGCTCGGGTGAGTTTCGGACCATTTTAGGCCCTTTTCAACTACTGGGTTTTAGCTACAGAGGTATACATTGCGATCGTGGAGCTCTGGGCCACAATCGCGAAGAGTAAAATGGAAAATTAGACATGTGAATCGCGTTGTAGCTTCACGTTCGCGAAGAAGAAATTTCTGCTATCACTGAGCTGAATTCAGAAGCTTATATATTGCAATCTATAAGGAATTTTGAGGTAATCCAAAAATAAAAGTTGTAAAACTCTGTGTCTAGATTTCAAACAAGCAAATCGTTTGTCATTTAAAGTTTTGTACAAAAACATTATACAATAGGATGTCTGGAAAGCGTTTAGGAAGGATTAATGAAATTTGTTCATCGCGATCGTAGGGCTTCATGGCTGCAATCGCGAAGGGAAAACTGTGCTGGACAATTTTGGAGTCACAATCACGAGGTTGGTAACCGCGATTGCGAAGAAGGACCACTTGCAATGCATTAAAACATCAAATTTTGTGATTTTGAGTTCATTTTCTTCACTTTTTGAGTTCTTGGAGCACAAGTAAGGCGAATTTGGAGGAGATAAACACCTAAATCTTAAGGGTAAGTAATTTTATCTTTATTTTGATTAGATATTTTATTTTTCCATGGATTATTACACCTAAATTAAGGCTTTGAAGAGAAGGAATTGGAGGTATTTGTCTAAACTTTCCTAAAGTGAAATATTGAGTTTTGAACATTGATTCGGAGTCAAATGTGAGTGAAATTAATATGGTTGGACTCGTAGTCGAATGGGTTATCGGAATTTATGAGTTTTGTCAGTTTTTGAGGTGCGAGCCTGGGTTGACTTTTTTGTTGACATTTAGTATTTGATGAACGAATCGACCTTTATCGTTTGGGTTTGTTCCCTTTGGTATTATTTGATATTTTGGAGTTGCTTTTGTCTAGTTTCGAGCCATTCAGAGGTCGATTTGCACGGGATGGCATTTCTAGAGTATTGTTTGGCTTGTTTGAGATAAGTATCTTATCTAAACTTGGTTGAGGCAATAGTTGCCTAAATTATTTGTGATAGCTACGTGCTATGGGTGTGCATATGTGTTGGGTTTGAGCCCATGTGCGAGCACCAGAGTATTTATCCATGTTCGGATAGTGCTTAGGCTATGATATACCTAGAATTGAGTGTTAAGCTTTAAGCTATGATAGTTCTTATATTTGTAACCTTGTTGTGAACTATTTGATTCATGTTTGAGTTTACATAGGGCTTATTTCTTGAATGAACTTGATAATTGCAATTTCTATGATGAAATTGCCGATTTGAGCTGTGATAGCACACTTTGCACATGCCTACCTTTAAGCATGTCATTATACCGGTCTAGGAGCATGAAATTTGATATTCATTCATCATATACATGTATTTTTGTATATTTGCTTATGTGTGATATGATTTGGACTGGATGCTTGTGAACACGTTGGGCGAATTATGTTGTTATATGTGTGACCACACCTGACGAATTGTGTTGTTATGCATGTGACCATGTCGGGCGGACTATGTTGTTATGCCTGTGACCACGCAGGGCAAATTGTGTTGTTATGCCTATGACCATGCCAGACGGATTGTGATATAGACTATGACCATATCGGGCGGATTATGATATTGAGCATGTGACCACGCCATGCAAATTTTTGATATTGAGCCTATGACCATGCCAGGATGATAGCGCGTTGCATTGGCCGTACATGTGTGTTGATATGGATCCATCCCCCTAGGGTCACCCTTTCATGTTTCTCTTTTGATGGTGTACACGCGGATTGTGAGAAACCGACGAGTTTCTGGTTGATGTGAGCTCTGGGAGAGCTGGTTACTGGTTTTGTTTGATTACTGAGATCCTGATGTGGGCCTGAGAGCCGTGAGGTGATTTCTATTTGGATCGGGTTGCGCGCCACAATGGATTGATATTTGATTTTTGCATTTCTTCTTAAGTTGAAATATACCTTGGCTGTTTATCTGAATTATTTGCATATCTTCCCTAGATGTTGGATTGTCGACTGAGCAGAGTACATTAAAGATATTTTATGTTCCAAGGTGATCTTATCTAAAATTTCATGATTCGTTCATATTATTGTTCTGTACTTGTTGCAAATTATGAACTATACAGGTGATTGGCGAGTATTATTTATAATTCTTACTTCTATTACCTCGTTAAGGTTAGTTATGATACTTAATGAGTACATGGGGTCGGTTGTACTCATATTACACTTGTGCAACTTGAGTGTAGATCTTGGAGTTGATGCTGCTATGTATGGTAGGAGCGGGCATTGATGGCGTACTTACTTTTCGGATATAGCAACCACTTATCCTTGGTAGTGTTAGATTTGTAATATGTTATACACATTTCAAACAGATGTTGTATTTATTTCATACCAGCTTTATAAATCTAAATCTTAGAAGCTCATGACTTGTACTACCAATCCTTGGTTTGTTTTATAAGAATTCAATTATTTCATCATTTATTTCCTAGTAATCTTATTTGGATTGTGTTTACTGTTAATTGGCAGGTTGTGTTAGGTTCCATCACAACTAGTTAAATTTTGGGTGGTGACAATATGTGTGATGTTCTTGTTGCTATTCTGTGCATATCATTCGATGTCTAGAACCTGTCCCAAGTGTATGCTAAGTGAAATAGTAGTCTTGTTCAGTCTAGGAAGTGATAGAGGCATTTTTTTGTTGAGCCATATATATGCCTTTGACCCACCTAATTGTATGTATCCTTATTAACCCCGTCGAACATGTAATCCTATTTCTTTGGCAACCACATTATAAGCTTAACCCTTTGTTTGAATGAATAACTATATGCTTGAACCTTTTACCTTGTTTGAGTAATTGAATATATTATGAGCTTGCTCAAATATAAGGATAGGTATGAGTGGGTTTGAATGAACCTATTAAAAAATGAGAAAGGTGAACTATTTTTAAAGAATTGTGAGAGCCACTTGTAGGAAATTGAAAAAAGAAAAAAAAAGAGAACAGTTTGAAAAAAAACAAGAACTTAGAAATATGTTTTTTGTGTGTGTTTTTATATATTATAGGAAATAAAAATTCATTTCTTTCTACTGATAACTCTTGCTATATTTGTTCTTATAGAAAATAAGTTTTTGGTGCCATTATATTGTGAAGGGTGGGGAAGTTGTTGCTCAATTAAGAAGTGTGCTAAGTGCGAAGTTATGTATATTAAAGTGCTGAGGGAAGTGTAGTCACTATTATTCAAATTATATCCTCTCCTCCTTCAACCTACATTACAATTAAAATGAAGTCCTACTTGTTCCTTGACTAGAGTTACCTCGAATTAGTAGAGTATCACACCACATGCAAGACTATGGTATATCTTTTGTGGCATATGAATTTTATTTCTGAGAGTGAGTTATTCTTTCTATTGTGAGTCCCTATCTGTTCTTAAATTTTGTGTGTGTGGGACTACTGTCTATCATTTTTTGTGGGGGTAGATGACTTGCTAGAGAAAAGTAATATCTTTGGCTTCTTTATTAGATCAAGTAGGGTCTTGAAAAATTAGTGCTTTTGAGCTAATACTTGAGGCTGGATGTTATTGCTTAGTGCTTAGTCTGTTCTAAATATTCTTGGCATGATAAGTTAGGAAATATACTTGAAAAGATCATCTCTATTTAAAGTGTAGTTTATTTTGCTTGAGGACGAGTAATGATTTAAGTGTGAGGTATTGATGGTAGGCTAGAAACTCACATTTTTGCTATATTTTTCACTCTAATTACTGTACTTTAATCGTGTTTGAGCCTAACTGCTAGTACTTTATACTTACTACGTGTGTTATGTTGTATAAAATGAGATTACGAGTTTAGAAATATTTTTGGAGTTGAAACGGATGAGTTGGAGCCTTGAAGTTTGAGAAAGAGTCCAAATAATTTAATCGAGATCATGTCGAGGATTCGAGGAACAAGTCAGATATCAAAATTTGAAGAAAAAGCTGAAATGAAGAAAATTGCACTACCGCGCAACATTGGGCGCCGCAATAGTGCAAAACGTGGATAGATATGACATAATTTATGTAATGACCCGACCGGTCGTTTTGAGAGTTGTAGCCCCATTCCCCCATTTACTTCCCATTTGGTGCTTTATAGCTGTTATGTGACTTGCCGTGGTAGCCGATTCGGATCCGGAGAGATTTCGGAAAGAATTGAGACATTTAGTCTTAAGGTTGGAAGCTTAAGTTGAAAAGGTTGACCGGACGTTGACTTATGTGTAAACGAATCCAGAATGGAGTTTTGATGGTTCCGTTAACTCCGTTGGATGCTTTTGGACTTAGGAGCGTGTCCGGATTATGATTTGGAGGTTTATATTGGAATTAGGCTTGAAATGGCGAAAGTTGCAAATTTGGAAGTTTTTCCGAGAGTGTACTTTGTGGTTACGGGCTCGGATTGGAGTTCTGGGAGTTAGAGTAGGTATGTGGTATCATTTGTGACTTGTGTGCAAAATTTGGGGTCAATCAGACGTGATTGGATAGGTTTCAACGTCGTTTGTAGAAGTTGGAATTTTCTTAGTTTCAATAGGCTTGAATTAGGGTGCGATTCGTGTTTTTGATATTGTTTGAGGTAATTTAAGGGCTCGACTAAGTTCGTATCATATTTTAGGACTTGTAGGTGTGTTTGGTTGAGGTCCCGGGTATCCACAGAAGCGGACTGCTTCTCGCAGAAGCGAGTCCGCAGAAGCGGAAGGGCGATTGCAGAAGCGGAGGCAATGCAGCCTTGGCAAAACTGCAGAAGCGGTGGGTTTTACGCAAAAGCTAAACCGCAGATGCAATTAAGTGTCCGCAAGAGCGAAAAGGCTGGACAAAACATTTAAATTCAAGGGTTCACGATTTTTCTTCATTTTGGACATTTCAAACTCGATCGAAGGCGCTATTTGAGGGGCGTTTTGAGGGGTTTCTTAAGGTAAGTCACTTTTGTTTATTTTTAATCAATAATCTTGTTTTAACATTGAATTTCCCATCTAGTTTGTGTGTACTTAAGGTGGAATTTGGCAATTTGAGGCTAGAGATTTGGAGAGTTTGATTTGGCGTTGTGGGTGGCGATTTGGTGTTGGATTTTGGTAAATTGTGTATGGTTGGACTCGTGGTTGGATAGGCTTTTGGGTTTTGTGACTTTTATCGGATTTCGAGACATTGGCTCGGGGGGCTGTCTTTTGAGTCGACTTTTGACTTTTGATTAATAACTTAGTGTTTTTCTTATGGAATTAAATCCTTTAGCTCTGTTGATTGTATCGAACTGTTTGTGGCTAGATTCGAGGTATTTGGAGGTCGATTCACGAGGCAAGAGTGTGTTGGAGTAGGGATTTGCACGGTTTGAGGTAAGTAACAGTTTTAAATTTTGTTCTGAGGGTATGAAATCCCGTAACATGTGTCATGTGATTGGTTTTGAGGTGACACACATGCTAGGTGACAGGCGTGTGGGCGTGCACCGTAGGAATTATGACTTGGTCAATTCCATGGAACTAAATAGTTGAAAAACAAATCTGTTGTTCTCCGTATATTCTCCATGTGTTATAGAAATTGAAATGCAAATCATGTTAGAAATCATGTTTAGACTATGTGTTGGCACTGTAGGGACCCACAAAGGTCATGTACATGTTGAATTATCTCCTAAATCACTGTTTTATACTCAGTCACAGTTTTACTTGCATATTACATCTCAGTGTCAATTATTCATTATTGATATATTATATCGTTGTTGTTTGGGCAGATTGTCATAATTACTGAGAGCCCGAGAGACTGGAGAGGTTGATGACTGAGTGAGGCCAAGGGCCTGTTTGTGAGGATATTTATTGGATCGGGCTGCACGCCACAACATATTTCATTGATTTATGCCATGATTGACTTGTTATAGCGCTTGGGCTGAAGGAGCTCCTCTGGAGTCTGCACACCCATAGTGAGCGCTGTTGATTTATATTGAGTGATAGATCTTCCCTGGGCACTGATTTTCCCCGAATCATTTATATTTAGGGATGGATCTTCCCTGGGTTGGATTGGCTTTATACAGTACTGAGTGACTGACTGTCAGTCGATATATATACAATACTGAGTGATTGAGTATTCCGAGAGTGTGAGTACACAAAGCTTCTAGTATGGTGCATTACATACAACATGTACATTGGCATATAAATTTAGAGAGGTCATATTCGTTACCTCATTCAGAGTTGATCTATCTTACTTACACTGAGTTTAACAGTTGAACTTGAAAGCATGCCTATCTTTCTATGTTGTAATTTTTGTAATTGAACTATATCCGTGAAGCTCGTCACTACTTTCAGTCCATTATTTAGTCTTGTTACTTACTGAGTTGGTTGTACTCACGCTACACTCTGTATTTCGTGTGCAGATCCAGGTGTTTCCGGACACGGTGGGTGTTGATTTCTTTGCACAACTTGATCGTTTGGAGATTCCAAGGTAGCTGCCCGACATTCGCAGACCATGTCTCTCCTTCCTTATCTTTCAGCTTTATGTACTTAGTTTTAGTCTTTCATAGACAGTATTTCTAGACTTGTGTTGTATAGACGCTCATGTACTCAGTGACACACCGATGTTAGGAATTTCCGTATTGAGTTTTGACTTTCTATCAAGTTTT
Source organism: Nicotiana otophora (assembly GCA_000715115.1). NCBI lineage: Eukaryota > Viridiplantae > Streptophyta > Magnoliopsida > Solanales > Solanaceae > Nicotiana > Nicotiana otophora. The sequence continues at coordinate 42,524 of AWOL01S0186289.1, read as the reverse complement.
GAGGGTTTTGATGATTTACACCTGTGTTATTCTTATTTTTCATTTAAAAGTGTTGGAAGTATCTTGAAGTGTCGGCTTTCCTAGTAGCACGTTAGGCGCCATCACGACATGCTATGTTTTGGGTCATGACAATTTAACACTCTGATAAACGCCACTAATATGGCGCATAACACGTTGCCTGGAGTGGTGTGCCTGTGTATTTGTTCTGTCAGTTTTTCTCACTTCGGCTCTGAGAGGCTAGTTTGGTTTTGGTCCATTCCCACTTGGTATAAATATATTTAAAATATATTTTTGAAGGGACTTTTGACCTACAGAAGACTGAGAGTGCATTACAAGATTCGAGACGCTCACGACCCAATTCCACCCAAAGGCCGTGATGGAGCCCAACGCATCTGTTAGGCAAGACAAAAATAAATAAACACACTGATCGATAATTCATAACACATTTTAAAACAAGCGATGAAATAAATAAGCAGAGTCGTTCCATTTTTATTGTCAAATACTATTGTAACGACCCGATAATTTATTTTGAGTACAAGCTCCCTTTTTTGTATTTCGAGACCTTTAATAACTCAATTTGATTATTTATGACTTTCTTGCATGGCCCGTATCGATTTTATGAAAGTTTAAATGTGCAATTTTAAAGAAAATGTGATTTTTGACTTTGAAAATGGCTAGAGTTGACCACGTTAACGTTTTTGGTAAACGAATTCTAATCGGTATTTTGATGATTCTGGTAAGTTTGTATGATAATTATGGACTTGTACACATGTTTGATTGCTGTCCTGCCCGAGGCCATTTTGGTGCTTTATATGAAAAGTTGGAAATTTGTGTTTAAACTTTGAAAATCTTGAGTTTTAATGATCGACTCGTGATTCTAGATTTATTCATTTTATTTAAGCTTGCGATCGAGTTTGTATGATGTTATTACACTTGTGTGGATGTTCGGATTGGAGCCCAAGGGGATCAGGTGAGTTCCGGACAGGTTGCAAACTGATTTTTGGCTTAACAGGTAATTGCTAATGTAACTGGGCTGCAGGTCTTGCATTGCGAGATTTTGTTCGCAAATGTGAGCCTTGCATTTGTGAAATGCTAGCTTGTATTTACGAACTAGGATGAATTGGTCGGCTTCGCATCTGCGAAGTTTTGCCCGCATTTGCGATAAGGGATGTCTTTGCATTTGCGACACAGAAGAGTCTGAGGGCAGCTTTGCTATCGCAAAGCCCTGGTCGGTTTTGCGGAAATGGGGCCTTCGCAAATGCGATATCTCTGAGGCTTACACACTACTCGCTTTTGAGAACAGTGGTTCGCTTTTGCGATATTTGCAATTGCGAATAGGAGATCGTAATTGCAATATCTGCAACTCGGTAAAAGTTGAGGATTTCAGGACTTAGCTCATTTTACACATTTTTTGAGACCTTGATTCCATAGTGGTGATTTTTGGAGAGCAATTTCTTTCCAACTTAATAGGTTAGTAACTTTAACTTATTTTCATTCAATTTCCATTACTGTTTCATGAATTGCATTATCAAATCCAAGATTTATATAATAGGAATTAGGGGTTATGTTTTTGAAATTAGGGATTTTGTAAAATTTAGATTTAGACCTCAAATTGAGGTGGGATTTCTAAACAAATCACATATTCAGACTCGAGGGTGAATGGGTAATCGGGATTTGGTTTTAATTTTGGATTTCGACCATGTGGGTATTGTCACGTCCCATACCCGAAGAGGTGTGGCCGGCACCCAGTGGCATACTCATCCCGGGCATACCACTCTGTAACTATGAACTCTGGAGGGGTAATCCTCAACTTAGGCCGGCAAGGCCATATTCTGAATCATATGAAAATAACATCTCTCTCATCTGAGGGGTAAACATACCCAAAAGCTAATATATATAACCGTGCAGGCCGACGAAGCCGCCATGAACATCTACTGCTACACAAAATATACAGGACTCGTCTACAAGCCTCTAAAGATGACTGTATCATGGACGGGATAGGGCCTCGACCTACTCATCGAACCTGTATAAAAAAGGACTCTGAGGTCTAGACCTGGTAACCCCAAGGGAGTGGAGCTTACCAACCAAGCTGATGCTTGACTTTGTCTGCTGGGAAGGTCTATCCTGCTGTCTATCAGGACCTGTAGGCATGAAATGCAGCGTCCCTAGCAAAAAGGACGTCCGTACGAAATAATGTACCGAGTATGTAAGGCAACAGAATAATTGAAAGCTAAAAGTAAATTGATAATATAATAAATGAAAGTAAGTGAGAGTCAAAGATGATCTGAAGATATGCTTACCTGATGATACTAACTCAACTATCTCAATATAGTAAGCTAAATAGTTGCCCGGCCCTATAAGGCTCGGTACATATAATTGCTCTACCGTAGTAGGCTCGCTCATAAGCGCTCGGCCATACTAGGCTCTGTATCTCGACTATTCTGGGCTCGCTCATAGGCGCTCGACCATAATAGGCTTGGTATATAACTTACCATCTGATCAGAGGTTGCCCAATAGGGGCCTTCCCACCGATTATAGCTCGATTGTGGTGACAATATTGTAATACTGTATATATATAGACCCTCTGCTCTCTTGACTGGAAGAAGATAATACTTAACTAAATATAACGTGCCGATAAGGGAGAATACTATAACTTATAAGAGTAGGATAATGTACATAAATTCAGGAGTACAGACTTCTCTTTATGTCTCATTACCAACTGCATGTATTTACGTGATCATGCCAAAATAAAGAAAAGGTTTAGCCTTAAAATACCTTATAATAATCTGTCCAATAACCATGTTGAACCCGTCTCATCGCACCTTAATCTACAACAATGATAATAACACTATCATTATGTTTTGGAAGGTACGACTATCGCACAACGAACGACAAGCTTATTTTATAAAAAACGGGCAACATCTCCCCTATAATCTTTACTTCCTCCCAATTCGACATAACCCAAAAACGAACATAACACAACAATAAAAACATGTATACATCATTTTCTAACCTTATATCACAAAATACTACTAAACATCGCAACACATCCCAATCTCTTCATACACAAAACGACCACCGTAGTAGTATCAAACAACTTGAAAATGATACAACAAACGACCAGCCCACCACCCTGAATTTATGTGGTGTTTTTCCACACTATTTCTCCTCCAAAACGTCCTAAAACAGTATCAAATCACGCAATCCAACAGCAACGCGAAACAACCCACAAAACAGTCCACTACAAGTTGAATAACTCGAACTCACGGCTTCTGATCACCTTCCCGTGAGTTCTTACAATTTTAGAACGACTTTACATACATTTCCAGAAGATAAAATGGATGAAAGAGAGCAGTATACTTACCTTATTTTGTTGAATATCTCATATCCTATCTTGGTTCTTCAAACCCTAGGTTTTCTTCCAACTAGAACTTGAAAAGAAGAGAAAATCAATTAGGGTTTGTATTCAATTTTTGGGAGGCTTTGTTTAGGGGATTATCTCTGAGTTTTATGCCCTATTATCAGTTTGATATATGAATGAAATAGGCCCTTAGAATATCTCTTTGTCTGAACCGAACTAGCCCCTTTTTGGACATATGTAGTCCTCTCATTTAAGCAAGTACGTGACACACCTACTTGTCACCTAGCAGTCTGAGCATTCTCGCACAAATGCATATCTCTCTCTACTCCCATATTGTATTGACAAACTATTTATTGAATTAGAAAATATACTCATAGATATTTACATTTATGGGTGGATCACCCCATAACTATGAGTATATTGGGAGAAACGCGCAGTGACATTTGACCCAAATTTCAATAATTCTTATGAACGTAACTTATGATGGCTTTCATCAACGTTTGTTCCACAACTCGTTTGACTTCAACACATAATACGTGACTATCATAAGACTAAATAAATAATAACATAGCCCTCTTATCATATTAAGAACCCTAATCTCAGCCCAAAGGTATGGGTTATAACATTCTCAACTTGTCGGCTTTCGACGAAACATTATTTTCTTTAATTCCTTTACCTTATGAACCTTCCAACCCTATTTGTACTTGTTATTCGTGATCTTCAATATTGTTTACCTTCGAGGTAACATGATAACTTACTTGATATACTTTGAAAGGTAATCTCATTTTGGGTCTTACATTAGTTGACTTACGACGTACTCACATGTACGAAAACATGTGATGTAAGATCATTCCCCCCTTTGGAATATTCGTCCTAGAAAGTTGACTGATGCGCGTATAAGTGTTATAACTTATAGCTCTTCAGAATAATTTAATAATGTTCTTCTTTTCATCTAGACAACTGTTCTATGAATAAATTCAAAGCCTAGGGAATTCCCCCCTTTAGGCCTATTTCTCGCACCACGACCTGTGGTCAGAATTCTTCCAATCTCGTTACTGTTGCTACCTTCTGTCGTGCAGCCTGTACGACTCTATCCTTGCTATGCGACTCTTCTCTACTTTTTCCTCTATCTATTATCCAATGTCTAGGCCTCACTTTGTGAACATATACAAAACTATGACAAGTGGTCCCTCTAGGCATCTATAGGTGTACTGAAGTCCTTCGCTTGGTACTTTGTCAAACCTACGACAATTTCTATATCTTGTTTCATAGCCTGATTTATCTATCCTTATGGATTTATTACATCTAGGTAGGTCAGACTATACCATAACACTTACTTCACTTTATTATAACCGAGGTCTGCTACCCAACTCCAAGTTAGTCTCTTGCTGCTTATCCTATATGTATAAATCTAAGTCCTTTAATGATTCATCATTACTGTTCATCTTAAAAGTGACAGCCTAATCTCATCTCATACTTTGTAAATTTTATCCATCTATTGTTGATTCACCTTAATGTTGATCTATAAGCAACCATTGATAACATAAAACCTCTTTAGTAACGCTGTTACTAGGGCTCACATCTCATCGAGGAACATCTGAAGTGATTAGCCTGATCAACCTAGGGGTGATACTATACTTCAATAACCATATTTCATAGCATCCCAACATGATTCATCTTATAGGGGTATTCTAATCATGTGCAATTCATGAAATCCCTTTTCTTTAAATTATTCCTCAATCACCTAAACATAATTCTCTTATTATTTATAACAATTACACTTTCATTCTACTACCAAGGCAGCATTTCATACTTTTTATTTATACTACTCGCAACCTACTTTTTAATTACTAGCACCATAGATTTCCTTATGTTGTTATGGAACCTTAAGTAAGACATAACGTCGTCTCTAACTCTTCTTTACTCTCTTAACTAGACCTCTCGGTGCCTGAAAACCATAGGCTGGAAGATATGCCACTGACGACACTACTATCGTTTCTGGATACTGAATCACGACGCTTCTAGTCCTCTATTTAAAATATGGACTATTCACAACCTTATGCACGTAGGTATCTTATACCTTCTTTACCTTTACCTTTGTTATCTTTAAATCTTTCATTGTATCTTCTGTCTCTTTCATAACCTTCATTTCACATAGGTGGAATTCACGTCCGCACCTTAAAGCTCCACTATAATACTTGGACCTCTAATGTATACACATTTCGGCAGAGCTTCATACTGACTCCTTATGAGGCTGGTACTCTTCTAACTGGCTTTATCGCATAGCCGTAATAGCATATTGTCATTGTACTATCTATCTTGTACCTCTGATATTAAGAGTGATTCTGCAATGTTCTTAATCCAGAATTTCAATAATTATCTAGGTATAATAATTAGACTCCTGATTTACTTAGCTGATGTAACTCTTTAGTTTCCTCTTCTCTCTCAGCCTTTATGTAGGTTTAAGCTATCTTACGATCTACGGCTCAAGGTATTAATTATTACTTTATCCTTTCATGGACACTATGGAACATCCATGATATAATCTTCTAACAATTCAAGCCTTTGTCTCTGACCTGGACTCAATTCTTTATTTTAACTTATACCGGAGTCTTCTACGGCTATATGAATGCCAACATATATGCTGCATGGATAATACTCCAATATCTTAAGTGCATTCATAACGTAACTAACTCAGGGTCATTGATCGAATAATTCCTTTAAATGCTTCTCAGCTTTCTTGAAGCATAAGTAATTACTTTTCCTGGCCTTTCTGCCACTTGTTAAGTGAATACTTGGCTTATCTTAGTTCCCATGCATGCTAAAATATTTGTGCAACTCATATGATCTCGAGTATTACTTTCAATGTTTACTGCTCGTTCATTAGCCACGATAGGTGCCACTTTCTTATGGAGTGCATACAATGTTGTAGTGAGACTGCTCTTACAAGACCATTTCTTCTTCAACTTACTATGCTTAGGTTGAAGCTTGCTTCATTATTTCCTCAGCTAGTCTTTCGTTGTAATACTTAGGGGAGACCTTCTGACTCTCGTAAAGATGCGAGCTTATAACATCTTATTGACGGAATGTTTGATATTCTTACTCGCCTATAATTATCCTTAATTACTTACCTCCATGCCCTTGTGCTCATAGGGTTACTTCTAAACTGAAATTTTGGTTGTCTCCCCAGTGGCACTCTCTTTATTTTTGCAACACTTGTACGATACCTTTAACTACCTCGGCTCCTATTTGAGTATTTCTCCAGGATTACCACCCCATATCTACGAGACTGAATTTCCTATGTTGGGTTTCAATGCGTTTGTCTTGCATGATCTACTGATTTATCTTAGATATCTTGTCTAGCCATAACTAGGCTCTTCCGGAATCAACCACTAACTACTCGTCGGGCCATGATCATATCTATATTCTGCGTAACATCTCTTGGGTTATTTCCTTTGTCTTATCTTACCTCTCGCACTGGCTCGTCATGTATAAAGTGTTCATTTGCACTTATTTATCAATAACATCCTGGGAGGAACCCTTACTTCCTCTTCCTGGCGTCTTACTTGCATAATGTTCTGGGGTCGTAACATATATTTAGGATCTGAATAAATGTAATCTCATTCCTTTCGCCTTTTTACCGCATTCTTCCTTTACTATTCCATAGTTACCTAAACCACTTAAATCTGACTTAATACCATATCACTCCATCTTTCCCCCTTTAGGGGAGTACTAACATTTAATGCTATAAAGATTTACCTATAAATATTTTACCTCTTCATTTTCGGCGTCTTTTCTCGTCTTCACTGACTCTTACTTGCCTTGCGGTAACCCTTCTGTACCAAGGATAATTGAATTTCTTACGTGCGAGGGTAACACCTAGTGTAACTGGCACACTTAGTTCCTTAAGCTTAACTCAGCTCATAGTGCTAGCTTTAGGTAAGCATATTCTTAAATGACCTTTAAAGGTTATTCTTCTGTTGTCCATCCTTTTATTGCCGGAACGCAATCTCTGAAATTCTCTTGATATCGACTATTATCACATCTTCTGATACCTAATTCATGTTCAATTTATCTTGTTCACTGGCCCATATTGATTTCTATTACTACGGGGGTCTAACGTTTCCTTCTAGTAATCACGTTGGAGTCACTAACTCCTTTGTCGAAATGAGGATATGACTTTTTGACTTATACTTTTTTATTATCTCAAGGCCTGTCTCCTCTTGTCTTTTCCTTCGCTTGACTATAGAATCTGGCATCCTGTCATATTTTGATTTACCATTATCACCAATTTAGCACATCTTACTCATAATGCTTTAATTACTTCCTTCTTATTCTACCGCTACTATTTTTGTCTATTACCTTTTTCAAAAAACTTGAACAAAATATTCTTCCACTTTTAGCTTCCCTCGCTCCATCTCACTGCTCTTTGGGTCACCTAACATTCTCTTTTTACTAGGGGCCTGAGTCATACTAAAGTAAATAGTTATCCTTTCTAGGATTTCCAGTGTCTATCTTCTAACATTTTTGAACATTCTAGTATTCATATCCGACTGTACTATTCTTGAGTGCACCATCTGGGTGTCTCACAAGGAGAACTATTACCACATTTGCAATATCCTTCGTAAATGTCATCTAACTCTAACAATCCATCCACTATTTGGGTTACTCTAACCCAGCTGCATCCCGATATCCTATCATTCTCTTAATATATATTTGTTATCTCTCATAGGGCATAATTGAGATGGGTGTGGCCAATTGTATATACCTATGTTACTCTTGAAGGTAACTTATAATGCTTATATTTCTCTGCTTGCATGGTAAATACGGATAATCTTTACTAACGGGGTACCTCGTACCCTCCTTTACCTTGATTTTGTTGCATGTTGAAACGTTTATTTTCACCTTCTGATACTCCCATTGCTGCTATTCATGGGGTATGTCATTCTCATCTTAGGGTCTCAAGCTGGAAATTTCCACATCTGGTAGGAACGATCTAATAGGGCCTCAAACAGGGCCACGTCATCAAGAACTCTCTCTCTACTAGTGCCCTTACCTGTTGTTGTATTAGTCCTCTAGCTATCTATAATTTTTTCTAATTGCAAACAACTCTATATCATTTGGAAACATAAGTCCTTACACAAATGCTTATGACTCAGCTCTATAGCATGATTTGGATTTGAAAGAAGGGTAACAAACTCCTAAACGCCTGGTATCTTCCTGTTTATATAGTGTGGTGCACAACACAACTATAAACAAGGCTCTACTAGATACGACTTGTAGAATCCCTAGGATAGAACTGCTCTGATACCAAGTTTGTCACTTACCAAACATGAAGAGGTGTGGCCAGCACCCGGTGCCATACTCGGCCCGAGTGTACCACTCTGTAACGATGAACTCTGGAGAGGTAATCCTCAACTTAAGCCAATGAGGCCATATTCCGAATTGTATGAAAATAATGTCTCTCTCATCTGGGGGTAAACATACCTAAACGTTGATATATATAACTGTGGAGGACGACGAAGCCGCCATAAACATCTACTGATATATAAAATATATAGGACTCGTCAACAAGCCTCTAGAGATGATTGTATCATGGTCGGGATAAGGCCTCGACCTACCCATCAAACCTGTATAAAAAAAAAGGACTCCGAGGTCTAGGCCTGGTAACTCCGAGGGAGTGGAGCGTACCATCCAGGCTGATATTTGACTCTTTCTGGTGGGAAGGTCTATCCTGCTGTCTATCAGCACCTACAGGCAGGAAATGCAACGTCCCTTAGCAAAGGGGACGTCAGTACGAAATAATGTATCGAGTATGTAAGGAAACAGAATAACTGAAAGCTGAAACTGAACTGATAATATAATAAATGAAAGTAACTAAGAGTCAAAGATGATCTGAAGATATGCTTACATGCTGCTACTAACTCAACTCTCTCAATATAGTAAGTAAAATAGATGTCCGTCCCTATAAGGCTCGGTACATATAATTTCTTTGCCGTAGTAGGCTCGCTCATAGGCGCCCGGCCATACTAGGCTCTATATCTCGGCCATTCTGGGATCGCTCATAGGCGCTCGACCACAGTAGGCTCGTTATATAACTTACCAGCTAATCAGAGGTTTCCTAACAGGGGCCTGCCCACCGATTATAGCTCGATGGTGGTGAAAATATTGTAATACTGTATATATATAGACCCTCTGCTCTCTTGACTGGTAAGGTTTAATGATCGACTCTTGATTCTAGATTTATTCATTTTATTTAAGCTTGCGATCGAGCTTGTATGATGTTATTACACTTGTGTGGATGTTCGCATTGGAGCCAAGGGGATCGGATGAGTTCCGGATAGGTTACAAACAGATTTTTGGCTTAACCAGTAATTGCTGATGTAGCTAGGCTGCAGGTCTCGCATTGCGAGATTTTGTTCGCAAATGCAAGCCTTGCATTTGTGAAGTGCTAGCTTGTATTTATGAACTAGGATGAATTGTTCGGCTTTGCATCTGCGAAGTTTTGCCCGCATTTGCGATGAGGGATGTCTTTGCATTTGCGACACTAGAGAGTCTGAGGGTAGCTTCGCTATCGCGAAGCCCTGGTCGCTTTTACGGAAGGGGGCCTTCGCAAATGCGACATCTCTGAGGCTTACACACTACTCACTTTTGAGAACAGTGGTTTGCTTTTGCGATATTGCAATTGCGAACAAGTGTTCGCTTTTGAGAATAGTGGTTCACTTTTGCGATATTGCAATTGCGAACAAGAGATCCCAATTGCAATATCTGCAACTCAGTAAAAGTTGAGAATTTTGGGACTTAGCTCATTTTACACAATTTGTGAGACCTTGATTCCATAGTGGTGATTTGTGAAGAGCAATTTCTTTCCAACTTAATAGGTTAGTAACTTTAACTTGTTTTCATTCAATTTCCATTACTGTTTCATGAATTTCATTATCAAATCCAAGATTTATATAATAGGGATTAGGGGTTATGTTTTTGAAATTAGGGATTTTGTAAAATTTAGATTTAGACCTCAAATTGAGGTGGGATTTCTAAACAAATCACATATTCAGACTCGGGGGTGAATGGGTAATCGGGATTTGGTCTTAATTTTGGATTTCGACCACGTTGGTATTATCACTCCCCAAACCTGAAGAGGCGTGGCCGGCACCCAGTGGCATACTCGGCCCGAGTATACCACTCTGTAACTATGAACTCCGGAGGGGTAATCCTCAACTTAGGCCGGCGAGGCCATATTCTAAATCATATGAAAATAACATCTCTCCCATCTGAGGGGTAAACATACCCAAAAGCTGATATATATAACCGCGCAGGCCGACAAAGCCGCCATGAATATCTACTGCTATACAAAATATACATGACTCGCCTATAAACCTCTAGAGATGACTGTATCATGGTCGGGATAGGGCCTCGACCTACTCATCAAACCTGTATAAAAAAAGGACTTTGAGATCTAGACCTGGTAACACCGAGGGAGTAGAGCTTACCAACCAAGCTGATGTTTGACTTTGTCTGCTGGGAAGGTCTATCCTGCTGTCTATCAGGACCTATAGGCATGAAATGCAGCGTCCCTAGCAAAAGGGATGTCAGTACGAAATAATGTACCGAGTATGTAAGGATACAAAATAACTGAAAGCTGAAACTAAATTGATAATATAATGAATGAAAGTAAGTGAGAGTCAAAGATGATCTGAAGATATGCTTACCTGATGATACTAACTCAACTCTCTCAATATAGTAAGCAAAATAGCTTTCCGGTCCTATAAGGCTCGGTACATATAACTGCTCTGCAGTAGTAGGCTCGCTCATAAGCGCTCGGCCATACTAGGCTCTGTATCTCGACTATTTTGGGCTCGCTCATAGGCGCTCGGCCATAATAGGCTTGGTATATAACTTACCATCTGATCAGAGGTTAGCCAATAGGGGCCTTCCCACCGATTATAGCTCGATTGTGGTGAAAATATTGTAATACTATATATATATAGACCCTCTGTTCTCTTGACTGGAAGAAGATAATACTTAACTAAATATAAAGTGCCGATAAGGAAGAATACTATAACTTATAAGACTAGGATAATGTACATAAATTCAGGAGTACAGACTTCTCTTTATGTCTCATTATCAACTGCATGAATTTACGTGATCATGCCAAAATGAAGAAAAGGTTTAGCCTTAATATACCTTATCATAATCTGTCCAATAACCATGTTGAACCCGTCTCATCGAACCTTAATCTACAACAATGATAATAACACTATCATTATGTTTTGGAAGGTAAGACGATCGCACAACGAACGATAAGCTTATTTTGTAATAAAACGGGCAACATCTCCCCTATAATCTTTACTTCCTCCCAATTTGACATAATCCAAAAACGAACATAACACAACAATAGAAACATGTATACATCATTTTCTAACCTTATATCACAAAATACTACAAAACATCTCAACACATCCCAATCTCTTCATACACAAAACGACCACCGTAGTAGTGTCAAACAACCTGAAAATGATACGACGAACAACCAGCCCACCAACCTGAATTTATATGGTGTTGTTCCACACACTTTCTCCTCCAAAACGTCCTAAAACAGTATCAAGTCACGCAATCCAACAGCAACGCGAAACAACCCATAAAACAGTCCACTACAAGTTGAATAACTCGAACTCACGGCTTCTGATCACCTTCCCGTGAGTTCTTACAATTTTAGAACGACTTTACATACATTTCCAGAAGATAAAATGGATGAAAGAGAGCAGTATACTTACCTTATTTGTTGAATATCTCAGATCCTAACTTGGTTCTTCAAACCCTAGGTTTTCTTCCAACTAGAACTTGAAAAGAAGAGAAAATCAATTAGGGTTTGTATTCAATTTTTGGGAGGCTTTGTTTAGGGGATTATCTCTGAGTTTTATGCCCTATTATCAGTTTGATATATGAATGAAATAGGCCCTTAGAATATCTCTTTGTCTGAACCGAACTAGCCCCTTTTTGGACATATGTATTCCTCTCATTTAAGCAAGTACGTGACATACCTACTTGTCACCTAGCAGTCTGAGCACTCTCGCACAAATGCATATATCTCTCTACTCCCATATTGTATTGACAAACTGTTTATTGAATTAGAAAATATACTCATAGATCTTTACATTTATGGGTGGATCACCCCATAACTATGAGTATATTAGGAGAAACGCGCATTGACATTTGACCCAAATTTCAGTAATACTTATGAACGTAACTTATGATGGCTTTCATCGACTTTTGTTCCACAACTCGTTTGACTTTAAAACTTAACACGTGACTATCATAAGACTAAATAAATAATAACATAACCCTCTTGTCATATTAAGAACCCTAATCTCAGCCCAAAGGTACGGGTTATAACATTCCCAACTTGTCGACTTTCGACGAAATATTATTTTCTTCAATTCCTTTAGCTTACGAACCTTCCAACCCTATTTGTACTTGTTGTTCGTGATCTTCAATATTTTTTACCTTCGAGGTAACATGATAACTTACTTTATATACTTTTAAAGATAATCGCATTTTTGGTCTTACATTAGTTGACTTACGACGTACTCACATGTACGCAAACATGGGATGTAAGATTATTCCCCCCTTTTGAATATTCGTCCTAGAAAGTTGACTGATGCGCGTATAAGTATTATAACTTATAGCTCTTAAGCATACTTTCATAATGTTCTTCTTTCCATCTAGGCAACTGTTCTGTGTATAAATTCAAAGCCTAGGGAATTCCCCCCTTTAGGCCTCTTTCTCGCACCACGACCTGTGGTCAGAATTCTTCCAATCTCGTTACTGTTGCTACCTTCTGTCGTGCAGCCTATACGACTCTATCCTTGCTATGCGACTCTTCTCTACTTTTTCCTCTATTTATTATCCAATGTCTAGGCCTCACTTTGTAAACATATACAGAACTATGACAAGCGGTCCTTCTAGGCATCTATAGGTGTACTGAAGTTTTTCGCTTGGTACTTTGTCGAACTTACGAGAATTGCTATATCTTGTTTCATAGCCTGATTTATCTATCCTTATGGATTTATTACATCTAGGTAGGTTAGACTATACCATAACACTTACTTCAATTTATTATAACCGAGGTCTGCTACCCAACTCCAAGTTAGTCTCTTGCTGCTTAACCTATATGTATAAATCTAAGTCCTTTAATGATTCATCATTACTGTTCATCTAAAAACTGACAGCCTAATCTCATCTCATACTTTGTAAATTGTATCCATCTATTGTTGATTCACCTTAATGTTGATATATAATCTACCATTGATAACTTAAAACCTCTTAAGTAACGCTGTCACTAGGGCTCACATCTCATCGGGGAACATCTAAAGTGATTAGCCTGATTAACCTAGCGGCAATACTATACTTCAATAACCATATTTCATAGCATTCCAACATGATTCATCTTATAGGGGTATTCTAATCATGTGCAATTCATGAAATCCCTTTTCTTTAAATCATTACTCAATCACCTAAACATAATTCTCTTATTATTTATAACAATTACACTCTCATTCTACTACCAAGGCAGCATTCCATCCTTTTTATTTATACTACTCGCAACCTTCTTTTTAACTACTAGCACCATAGATTTCCTTATGTTGTTATGGAACCTCAAGTAAGACATCACGTCGTCTCTAACTCTTCTTTACTCTCTTAACTAGACCTCTCGGTACCTGAAAACCATATGCTGGAAGATATGCCATTGACGACACCACAATTGTTTCTGGATACTGAATCACGACGCTTCTAGCCCTCTATCTAAAATATGGACTATTTACAACTTTATGCACGTAAGTATCTCAAACCTTCTTTACCTTTACCTTTCTTATCTTTAAATCTTACATTGTATCTTCTGTCGCTTTGATAACCTTCATTCCACATAGGTGGAATTCACGTCCACACCTTAAAGCTCCACTATAATACTTGCACCTCTAATGTATACACATTTCGGCAGAGCTTCATACTAACTCCTTATGAGGCTGGTACTCTTCTAACTGGCTTTATCATATAGCCATTATAGAATATGGTCATTGTACTATCTCTCTTGTACCTCTGATATTAAGAGTGATTCTGCAATGTTTTCAATCCAAAATTTCTATAATTATCTAGGTATAATAATCAGACTCCTGATTTACTTAGCTGATGTAACTCTTTAGTTTCCTCTTCTCTCTCAGCTTTTATGTAGGCTTAATCTATCTTCCGATCTATGGCTCAAGGTATTAATTATTACTTTAGCCTTTCATGGACGCTATGGAACATCCATGATATAATCTTCTAACAATCCAAGCCTTTGTCTGTGACCTTGGCTCAATTCTTTATTTTAACTTATACCGGAGTCTTCTACGGCTATATGAATGCCAACATATATGCTGCATGGATAATACTCCAAAATATTAAGTGCGTTCATAACGTAACTAACTCGGGGTCATTGATCGAATAATTCCTTTAAATGCTTCTCAGCTTTCTTGAAACATAAGTAATTACTTTTCCTGGCCTTTCTGCCACTTGTTGCGTGAATACTTGGCTTATCTTAGTTCCCATGCATGCTGAAATTTTTGTGCAACTCATATGATCTCAAATATTACTTTCAATGTTTACACCTCGTTCATTAGCCACGATAGGTGCCACTTTCTTATGGAGTGCATACAATGTTGTAGTGAGATTGCTCTTGCAAGACCATTTCTTCTACAACTTACTATGCTTAGGTTGAAACTTTATTCATTATTTCCTCAGCTAGTCTTTCGTTGTAATACTTAGGGGAGACCCTCTGACTCTTGTAAAGATGCGAGCTTATAACATCTTATACCTGACGGAGATTTTGATGTTCTTACTCATCTATAATTATCCTTAATTACTTACCTCCATGCCCTTGTGCTCGTAGGGTTACTTCTAAACTAAACTTTTGACTGTCTCCCCAGTGGCACTCTCTTTATTTTTGCAACACTTGTATGGTACCCTTAACTACCTCGGCTCCTATCTGAGTATTTCTCCAGGATTACCACCCCGTATCTACGAGACTGAATTTCCTATGTTAGGTTTCACTGCGTTTGTCTTTCATGATCTACTGATTTATCTTAGATATCTTGTCTAGCCATAACTAGGCTTTTCCTGAATCAACCCCTAACTACTCGTCGGGCCATGATCATATCTATATTCTGCGTAACATCTCTTGGGTTATTTCCTTTGTCTTAACTTATCTCTCGCACTGGCTTGTCATGTATAAAGTGTTCATTCGCACTTACTTATCAATAACATCCTGGGAGGGAACCCTTACTTTCTCTTCATGGCATCTTGCTTCATAATGTTCTGGGGTCGTAACATATATTTAGGATTTGAATAAATGTAATCTCATTCCTTTCGCCTTTTTACAGCATTCTTCCTTTACTATTCCATAGTTACCTAAACCACTTAAATCTGACTTAATACCATATCACCCCATCTTTCCCCCTTTAGGGGAGTACTAACATTTAATTCTATAAAGATGTACCTATAAATATTTTACCTCTTCATCTTCGACGTCTTTTCTCGTCTTCACTGACTCTTATTTGCCTTGCGGTAACCCTTCTATACTAAGGATAATTGAATTTCTTATGTGCGAGGGTGACACCTAGTGTAACTGGCACACTTAGTTCCTTAAGCTTAACTCAGCTCATAGTGCTTGCTTTAGGTAAGCATATTCTTGAATGACCTTTAAAGGTTATTCTTCTGTTGTCCATCCTTTCATTGCCGGAACGCAATCTCTGAAATTCTCTTGATATCGACTATTATCACATCTTCTGATACCTAATTCATGTTCAATTTATCTTGTTCACTGGCCCATATTGATTTCTATTACTACGGGGGTCTAACGTTTCCTTCTAGTAATCACGTTGGAGTCACTAACTCCTTTGTCGAAATGAGGATATGACTTTTTGACTTATACTTTTTTATTATCTCAAGGCCTGTCTCCTCTTGTCTTTTCCTTCGCTTGACTATGGAATATGTCATCCTGTCATATTTTGATTTACCATTATCACCCATTTAGCACATCTTACTCATAATGCTTTAATTACTTCCTTCTTATTCTCCCACTACTATTTTTGTCTATTACCTTTTTCACAAAAGTTGAACAAAATATTCTTTCGCTTTTAGCTGCCCTCGCTCCATCTCACTGCTCTTTGGGTCACCTAACATTCTCTTTTTACTAGGGGCCTGAGTCATACTAAAGTAAATAGTTATCCCTTCTAGGATTTCCAGTGTCTATCTTCTAACATTTTTGAACATTCTAGTATTTATATCCGACTGTACTATTCTTGAGTGCACCATCTGAGTGTCTCACAAGGAGAACTATTACCACATTTGCAATATCTTTCGTAAATGTCATCTATTTGTAACAATCCATCCACTATTTGGGTTACTCTAACCCAGCTGCATCCCGATATCCTATCATTCTCTTAATATATATCCGTTATCTCCCATAGGGCCTAATTGAGATGGGTGTGGCCAATTGTACATACCTATGTTACTCTTGAAGGTAACTTATAATTCTTATATTTCTCTGCTTGAATTGTAAATACGGCTAATCTTTCCTAACGGGGTACCTCGTACCCTCCTACACCTTGATTTTGTTGCATGTTGAAACTTTTATTTTCACCTTCTGATACTCCCATGGCTTGCTATTCATGGGGTATGTCATTTTCATCTCAGGGTCTTAAGCTAGCAATTTGCACATCTAGTAGGAACGATCTAATAAGGACTCAAACAGGGCCACGTCATCAAGAACTCGCTCTATAGATCATTAGGAAACATAAGTCCTCACACAAATGCTTATGACTCAACTCTATAGCACGATTTGGATTTGAAAGAAGGGTTACAAACTCCTAAACGCCTAGTAGCTTCCTGTTTATATAATTTGGTGCATAACACATCTATAAATAAGGCTCTACTAGACACGGCTTGTAGACTCTCTAGGATAGAACTGGACTGATACCAAGTTTGTCACGCCCCAAATCTGAAGAGGCGTGGCCGGCACCCCGTGCCATACTCGGTCCGAGTGTACCACTCTGTAACTATGAACTCTGGAGAGGTAACCCTCAACTTAAGCTGATGAGGCCATATTTCGAATTGTATGAAAATAACGTCTCTTTCATCTGAGGGGTAAACATACCTAAACGTTGATATCTATAACTATGGAGGACGACAAAGCCGCCATAAACATCTACTGATATATAAAATATATAGGACTCATCAACAAGACTCTAGAGATGACTGTATCGTGGTCGGGATAAGGCCTCGACCTACCCATCAAACCTGTATTAAAAAAAGGACTCCGAGGTCTAGGCCTGGTAACTCCGAGGGAGTGGAGCTTACCATCCAAGCTGATATTTGACTCTTTCTGGTGGGAAGGTCTATCCTGCTGTCTATCAGCACATACAGGCATAAAATGCAGCATCCCTAGCAAAGGGGACGTCAGTACGAAATAATGTACCAAGTATGTAAGGCTACAGAATAACTGAAAGCGGAAGATACTGACTCAACTCTCTCAATATAGTAAGTAAAATAGATGTTCGTCCCTATAAGGCTCGGTACATAGAATTGCTTTGCCGTAGTAGGCTCGCTCATAAGCGCCCGGCCATACTAGGCTCTGTCTCCTCCAGAGCTCCCTAAAACAGTCGCAAAACATGCAATACAACAGCAACGTGAAACAGCCCACAAAACAGTCCACTACAAGTTGAATGACTCGAACTCGCGGCTTCCGATCACCGTCCCGTGAGTTCTTACAATTATAAAACGATTTTCCATGAATTTACAGTAGATAAAATTGATTAAAGATAGAAGTTTACTTATATTATTTTTTGAATATCTCAGATCCTATCTTGGTTCTTCAAACCCTAGGTTTTTCTCCAACTAGAACTTGAAAACAAGAGAAAATCAATTAGGGTTTGTGTTCAATGTTTGGGAGGATATTTGCAGGGGCTTATCTATGGGTTTTATGCCCTATTATCAGTGTGATATATGAAGGAAATAGGACCTTAAAAGGTCTCTTTGGTGGACCCGAACTGGCCTCTTTTTGGACATATGTAGTCCTCTTATTTAAGCAACTAGGCGACACACCTACTTGTCACCTAGCAGTCTGTGCAGTCTCGCAAAAATACATATATCGCTCTACTCCGATGTCATATTGACAAACGGTTTAATGCATTAGAAAATAGACTCATATATATTCAATTTTATGGGTGGATCACCCCGTAACTCTAAGGATATTGGGAGATAATCGTAGTGTTATTTGACCCAAAGTTCAGTAAAACTTATGAACGTAACTTGTGATGGCTTTCATCGACTTTTGTTCCAAAACTCGTTTGACTTCAAAGATAAACACATGAATATAATAAGACTAAATAAATCGTAACATAACCCTCTTATCATGTTAAGACCACTAGTCGCACCCCAAATGTACGAGTTATAACATTCCCAACTTGTCGACTTTCGACGAAATATTATTTTCTTCAATGCCTTTAGCTTCTGAACCTTCCAACCCTCTTTGTACTTGTTTTTCATGATCTTCAATATTTGTAACCTCCAAGGTAACATGATAACTTACTTTATATACTTTCAAATATGATCTCATTTTTGGTTTTACATTAGTTGACTTACGACGTACTCACACATACGAAAACATGGGGTGTAACAGGTACGAGTTGAAATTTTGTTGACTTTTTCATTTATTTTAAAGATCGAACCTTTTTCATTTGAGGGTAGTTTCTAATGGTTGTTTTTATTTGTTTGAATTTGACTAGATTTGGTGGGTTCGAAGGCTTGCTCTAAAGGGAAAACATCGTTAGATTGTTGATTGTGTTCCGGAAAGAGGTAAGTGTCTTGGTTAATTTTGAGTTGAGGAAAATAGGGTATAATTGAGTCTGGTTGCTATGTGATCTATGTGTTGGGGGTGGCGTATACGCAAGGTGACGAGTGTATATGCATTGTCCATGGGATAAGCATGTGGGTAGAACTACCTTTATTGTTGCCATGTTACCTTGTGTATTATGTCTTCCATGCCTTAGATAGATTTTATAATTCTTTAATCTCTCGTATTTATGTTATTTCTTATGTTGAGATTATTGAGATATTTCACGTTGAGATCATTGGATTGTTGGTTGGCTATTGGAGCTAAATTTTTGGTAAATTCTCATATAACAAGTTGTATTCAAATACTATCATTGATGTTGAATATTCTTCCTAACTTGCTTGATATTTTGTTGTGTGTGATGCATGGTGAGGAAGAGTGAAATGCATGAAGGATGTTACCGTGCTTGTGCAGAAGAGTGATTGTGCATGAAGGGTGTTTTCGTGCTTGCTATTATATTATGATGTGAGGATGAGAGTAAAAGCACGAAGGGTGATACCGTGCTGCTTTGTTAATTTCATTGCTCTTTACCTTGATATTCGGAATGTGGACTTAGCTTCATGGCTTCATTATTTAATTTTGAAAGGTTGTTCAAAGATGTTGTCAAACTACGAGTTGAGGCTTACTCGGTGACACTTTACTTTAATTTCCCGTTTTATGCCCCTTTACTTGTGTACTTGTTATCCCTTTCAATTGTAGTTATCCTGTTATTATACTTGATACTTTACCTGTTATTTCGTTACTTCTAAATATATAACTACACATGTTTATTGTAGGTTCCTTGTCTGAGCCTCGTCACTACCTCGTCGGGGTTAGGCTTGACACTTACTGAGTACATTGGATTGGCTTTACTCATGCTACACTTCTTCACTTCTTGTGCAAATCCGGACATTGGTACTAGTATAGTCTGGAGAGATGCTTCAAATACCATTTAGGTAATTTGAGGCAGAGTTGCATTCCGTTCGCTGGCCTTAGAGTCATCTTTCTATTTTTATTGTATTGTTTTTACTTTCCAGACAATATTGTATTTCTTTCTAAGCAATGTATTTAGTAAACTCTAGTAGCTCATGTACATGTGACTCCGCGTTTTGGGATGGTTGAATATTAGTGTTGATCTTAGACTTATCATGTATACTTTTGAGTCATTTTATTAATATCTTGTTGTTAGTAGTTAATTGCAATTCTTCAACATTTTCTATTGTGTGTTGGCTTGCCTAGCAAATGGTGTTAGGCACCATCACGACCCCTAACGATTGGTATTTTTGTTTGTGACAAGTTGGTATGAGAGCCCTAGGTTGTGTAGGCCTCATGAGTCATGAGCAAGCTTGGTATAGTCCTGAGGATCGGTATGAAGATGTATGAACTTATCTTTTAGAGGTTATAAGTCTTAAGGAAAACTTCACCGTCTTTCTTTATCTATTGTTCGACTTTGCTCTATCGTGATATTTGCATCTTTCTTCTTTTATTCTCTCACATATGGTGAGGACACGTGCTTCGTCCACCACTGATCAGGCGTCAGAGCCCCAGGTTCCAACCACTACTAGGGGTAGGTGCCGGGGCAATGGTAGAGGCAGAGCTCGACCTAGAGCACGTGCAACAACACCTCTTGTCAAGTCTCAGATAGAGCAGGATGACAAGATTCCAGATCAGGTTGAGCCAGTAGGACAGGTTAAGGTTCTATATGGGTTCATTGGCAACCCAATGCTTTAGGACACTTTAATCTGCATGGTTGGTTTCATGGAGAGTATGGCTCAAGCTGGTATGTTTCCAGTGGCACTAGCCGTTTCTCAGGCCAGGGGAGGAGTTCAGACTCCCGCTACCCATACTTAAGAGCAGATAGCTCACGGTTACCAGACCCCAAGAGTTCTACTAGTTGGGGATGTTGGACTACTATTGATACACAGCCAGGGTATAGACCCGCGATGTCAGGGGATGAGCTGAAGAGGTTGGACAGGTTCACCAAGTTCATTCCCTCTCAATTTAGTGGTGTACCTTTAGAGGATGCCCAAGACTTCTTTGATCGTTGCTATGAGAATTTGCGCAACAAAGGGATAGTGGAGTCCAACATAGTTGATTTTACCATCTTTTAGATGCATGGTTATGCCAAGAGGTGGTGGCAGGTGTTGGAGTAGTGCAGGCTATCTGGATCATCTCATGTCAAGTGGACTCAATTTTGCATTTGTTCTTGGGAAGTTTATTCCCTTCACTCAGAGGGAAGAATCGCATTGTCAGTAGGAGTGCCTTCACCAGGGTAGCATGACCGTTACTCAATGTGAGACTCGATTTGTGGATTTGTCACGCCATGCTACTATCATGATCCCCACTGAGAGGGAGAAGGTGCAGAGGTTCATAGATGGTCTTACACATGGCATCAGACTTCAAATGGCTAGTGAGACCAAGGCTGAGATGTATTTCACTTGGGTAGTGTAGATAACTAGGAGGATCAAGCACATCAAAGACTAGGCGAGAGAGGTAACCTCTGACAAGAGGCCCCGACATTTTGGAGGATTTAATAGTGCCTCATCTGGAGGCAGGGGTTTCTTTGGTAGAGGGCATCCTATCAGGTTGGTACAATCAGCCCTACAGGTCACACATGGTACTTCAGGCAGCCACAATGCTTATGGGCCTCGTTCCGACCAGCTAGCATACAATGTACCTCCAGCTCCCGTTAGTGCACCTCTGATATAGAGTTACCAGGGTGGTTATTCTAGTCTATAGGGACAACTCCAGGTTCAACATCCGTGTCAGTCGAGGGCTTGTTATGTATGTGTGGATCTGAGGCACGTCGCGAGGTGTTTTCCTAGGTCACAGAGTACACAGCAGGGCACTCATGCCATGACTTTGGCACAAGTTTGCCCTACCACCTGCACAACCAGCTAGAGGCTGGGGTCAGGTAGCCCAAGGTGGAGGCCAATTACTTAGAGGTGGAGGCCACTAAGTGAGAGGTCATCCTAGAGGTGGAGGACAGGTTGGCGGGGCTCAGCCCCATTTTTATGCATTTCTGGCTAGACTTGAGGCGAAGTCATCCGATGCAGTTATTAAAGGTACTATATTAGTCTATCATAGAGATTCTTCATTGTTGTTTTATCCGGGTTCTATATATTATTATTATGTGTCTTCATATTTTGCTTCACATTTGAGCATGCATCATGATTTTCTTGATGTTTATGTTCCTATGTCTACACTAGTTGGAGATTCCGTAGTAGTCGATCAGTTGTACCGGTCTTGTGTTGTTACTATTAATGGTTGTGATACCATAGTTCATCTTTTGTTACTGAATATGATGGATTTTGAAACGACTCGGCCGATTGTTTTCAGTATTTTAGCCCCGATCACCTATTTATTTCCTCCTCTAAGTTGTATTATAGTTATGTGAATGTTGGGGGTGTTTGCTGTTGGTTTCAGGAGAATTTCAAAGTGGAATGGGACACATAGTCCCTAAGTTGGAGCCTAAAGTTGATAGAGTTGACCGTAGTTTGACTTTTGTGTAGACAACTCAGGAATGGAGTTTTGATGGTTCCAATCCATATGGTTATTTTATACTTAGGAGCGTGTCCGGTTGTTGATTTGGAGGTCCAAAGGTCATTTCGGCATGAATTGGCGAAAGCTAGAAAGTTGAAGATTTGGAAGGTTGAAATAATTGACCGAGGGTTGACTTTATTATTATCGGGGTTGGATTCCGATTCCGGAAGTTGGAATAGATCCGTCATTTCATTTATGACTTGTATGCAAAATTTTAAGTCAATCAGAGTTGGTTTGGTGTGAATCGTCATTAGTTTTGGAATACAGAAGTTCACTGTTTTATAGGCTTGAATTGGGTTGTGATTCATAGCATCAGTGTTGTTTGATGTGATATGTTTCCTCGCGTAGGTCCGTTATGTGTTTTGGAACTTGTTGGTACATTCGGACGGGGTCCCGTGGGCCCCGGGTGTGATTCGGATTGAATCCGAAACACAAATTGGCTTGTTCATGTTGCTGAAGTCCCATGCCTGTGGTGTCATCGCATATGCGGAGGGATTGACCACAGGTGCGGACTCATGTGTGCGGAAGATGAGGCACGAATGTGAAAAGGAGAGCCCAGGGCTGGGCTCGTAGGAGCGGACACCTGGGTGGAGGTGCGCCTCCGCTGACGCAGAGATTTCTTTCACAGAAGCGAAATTTGGGAAGGGCCTTTGGGCAGGACCGCATATGCGGTAATTTCTCCGTAGAAGCGGGCTCGGAGGTGCGAGCCATTGTCCGCAAAAGTGGAAACATTAGAGTTAAGTGGGAAGCGCACCTGCGTTTGTTTTTCCGCAGGTGAGACTACAAGGCCGCAGATGCAGAATCCCTAGGCAGAAAAGGGGTCTTCGAGGGTTTGAGTTTCATAATCCATTGTTGGACCTAGCGAGCTCATTTTGTGGTAATGTTTCAGGAGATTTGCAAGGAAATCATTGGGGTTAGAAATCCTAACTCGATTTTGGTTAAATTGCACGAATCTATTGTTGTTTTCATCATCTAATTAGTGATTTGAGTTAGAAAATTTGGGGGAACATTGTGAAAACTTCTTAGGATAAAATTTGGGGATTTGAAAGGCGATTTGAGGTCAGATTTAAGTAATTCTTGTATGTTTGGACTCGTTATCGAATGGGTGTCCGAATTTTGTAATTTTGGTCGGGTTCTGAGACACGGGACTAGGTTGACATTTTGAGTTGACTTTTTATTTCTTTACAAAGATCATAACTTTATTGTTCGAAATAGTTTCCTATAGTTTATATTAATTGTATGATATTGTTTTGGCTAGATTCGAGCAGTTCAGAGTTGGATAATCGTGGGAAAGTCCTACTAGTGGATTGAGTTAGCATGTTTTGAGGTAAGTGTCTTGCCTAACTTTGCGTAGGGGAATTACCCCTTAGGATTTGGTGTTGTTTGTGATAACTGTTGTCAAATCCCAACCTCGGGGAGCGCGACCGGCACTCAACCGAGTGAACCCATTCGAGCAAGCTTATTAGACCTTCCCTACCCGACTCATTCATGATCTGAAAAGAGGACGCGTTACCATCTGCTAAATAGGGGAGAGATCATATATACATGCATAAACGTTGCTAGTCCATTTTTTCATTATATACATTATGCCATAGTTAAGTTTTCAAAATACAACTTAGTCCAGTGACCACTATGATACCCAAACACGACCCACATAAACCTCTACGGAGCCTCTAATGATACAAAAGACCAACATGACAATGCCGGCAACAAGGCCCTGGCTATACTTCAAAATGTGAAAACTTATACAAAAGAAGAACTACATGACCCCAGGAGGAAATGGGGCTCACCAAGACTGATGTGATGAGTGTGAGGGAGAGCACCACTATCTGCGATCAGCGCTATCTACGATGGAACCACCTACATCCATTCAAAGATGTAGCGCCCTCGGCAAAAAGGACATTAGTGCTGTCGAATAGTACTAGTATGTAAGGCAAACACCAATCTTAATAGAATGAACAGTGAAACATAGAGAAGGCAGTCATAATAATCAATAAGTGCTTCACCGAAATACACAAAAACACCAAGTAAGGATCACATAGTTTCCGATTCAATCTTTCCATCTTTTTAGGTTAATAATCTTTAGTGCCAAATGCCACAACTCACATGCCACCGTGATTTTACACGGAGTCCGATTTCGGCCCGATCGGCTAAGCCATCTCAGGTGACACATATCCATATCCACAATATAAATAAATAATTCCAACACAAATGCCACTATGTGTACAACATGGCATCCGGTCTCGGCCTGATTGGCTAAGCCATATCACTTGAGACATAACCTCTTTCAATTGTTCACTCAATTCACATTCCTTTCCCATCTTTCATTACATGGCACAAGCAGCCTCATTTATTAAGTAGTTCTTGGCACTTGGGCACATTTTACAATTCAAGTCTTTCCCTTTTTATTCGTTCAAGCAACCTTATCATTCATGTCGATAAGTACCATCACACAAGGCATTGCACACATAAGGGGAGGAGCTTGGAAATCATAATTACCTTCTCAAATAGCATGATGACACGGTGAACATATAGAACAATTAGGGAGCATGAATCTTTCAATCCAACACAGTAAGGCAAACAATTCTAATATGATCAAGCCAGAACTTACACCAATTATTCGGACACCAGGAGTTTGATTCTAAGAAGAAGAGAGTTAGCCATACATACCTCAATTGCGCTTCTTTAGACTCTACAATTATCCGGAACCCTTAGCAACCTCAATCTATTTTAGTAATATATAAATTGAACCCAGAATTAGGAAAACGTTCATGGTTCTAGCTCACTTTTTTCCCACACTCTTTATCACACATGCATGCAAGATAAACTACCCTCATTCCCATGAAATATCACCCTAGTACCCCATTATAGCTATGTTTGAAATTAAGAGCTGGGATGATGAAGTCTTACCTTTTAAGATGAAGAATTTGGTGCTCTACTTGAATATTTCCAAATCTTGAGTGATGGTTGAAGATCAATTTGATGAAAAATTAGGCCCTCCCTCTGGAAACTTCTCTCTCTCACTCTAGAAATATTAGAAAATGAGCTCAAAATAGACTAAAGGGTTGTTTAAACGGAATGGGGGTCGGATTTTAAATTAAGAAAAAGGGTGCCCCGACACAGGTCTGCGGTCGAATATGCGATCGCATAATGGTTATGTGGTCCGCAAAGTGACTGCAGAAATGGCCCTCAAGGGCCTAAACTTTCGGCCCAGATATGCGACCAGTATGCGGTCCACATACTTGTTCTGCGGTCGCATAATACACCGCAGAACTCCATCCGTAGAAACCCAAGAGGAATTATGCGGCCAATATGCAGTCCGCATAGTGATTATGCGGTCGCATAATCGACCGCAAAACTAACCTCAAATTGGCCTTACAACTGTGATGTGTGAAATCCGTGTATGCAAGGTGACGAGTGTGTGCACGGGCTAGAAGTGAAAATTTACCGATTTTAGCAAGGTAGATTCCTTTCATGCCTTAATTGAGTTTTCTTAACATGTTGTACTCATCATCATTAGTATTATTTCACATGTTCTACTTGTCTTATCTCTTACTTGCTAATTGCTCTACGTGTTTAGTTGAAGTTCTTGTTTCCTTTATTCCATATTCATTATTTAATCGTTGAACTCTTTACTTGAAGTTGTTATTCTTGGAATATCTTGTTATTGAAATTGGTATTGAGTTAAAAAGGTCGTGATTCGCATTGAGGCAAAGTGTTGAGTTGTGAAATACTATTCTTGTTGAGTTATTCACTACCGGTTATTATTATTCAGACTCTTGTGTATATTGTGGTTGAGCCATGGGCTATGTATTGTGAGAACACAGTTGTTGTTGGTTTCTTTTGCAAGTTGTGATATTGGGCTCTTGAGGTGCGATTTGTGATATATTGTGATATTGATATGCATGCAGTGGTATAAGGTTTTTGGGTTGACATGCATGTGGTGAGATAAGGTGGGCTTGATACGCGTGGCTAGTAGGGGAACTACTAGAAGTCACACGGTGTGATATGGTGGGTTAAAATGCGGGATGCTATTTTGGAAAAATGATTTTAAAAACTAAATACAACGCTCTCGCGATGATATAAGGAAAGAGTGTGAATTATTCTTGTGATTTGAGACTACGAGGCGGTACCTCGGTAGTGACTCTTGTTGGTATTTCTCAATTGCTGCACTTGTCTTTGGTTGTTTTGTTTCCTTAGCATATCATTCCTTGTTTTCTCTGTGTTGCATTATTTGATTTAGTTCCGTGTAGCTAACCTTAATATGTTATTTGCTGTTTCAATTTCATTGTTATTATTACTACACTACCATACCCTTGTACATTTGTTTTCTTATTTATTCCAGTAGGGACTTGACCTGACCTCGTCAATACTCTACCGAGGTTAGTCTTGGCACTTACTGGGTACCGTTGTGGTGTAATCATGCTACGCTTCTGCACATCATTTTGTGCAGATCCAGGTACCTCCTACCATCGTAGGTACTAGCAAGAGCTTAGCTTCAGAGACTTCAAGGTATACCTGTCGGCATCCGCAGGCCTCGGAGTCCCCCTCTACCAAGACTATTCTGTATTCCTTATCCTTTTATAGACATTGTTGTATAGCATTATTCAGTAGTACTATTTAGAGCTTGTGACTTGTATTCGACGGGTTGTGGGAAATTGTATATACTGAGTTGCAAAGTTTCTTTATGTTAAATTGTTGAGTATTTGAGAGTTATTTGTCATTTCAGTTATATTCTGCATGTTTTGTTAAGCTCACCTAGTCTAGAGACTAGGTGCCATCACGACATCCTACGAAGGGAAATTGGGGTAGTGACAAGTTGGTATTAGAGCTCTATGTTCATAGGAGTATGAGGCACAAGCGGGTTTAGTAGAGTCTCGTGGATCGGTACGGAAACGTTTGTACTTATCTTCGGGAGGCTATGAAACTGTTAGGAAAAGTTTCACTTCTTTGATTCCTTATTGTGCGGATTTGTTGACTTCGAAATTATAAATATCTATCTTTCTATTCTCTCACAGATGGTAAGGACATGCATAACTGGATATGATGATCAGACACCCACACCCCTTACTAGAGCCGCGAGAGGCCGGGGCTAGGGCAAAGGCCGAGGGTGGGCACGTGGTGCAGCCAGAGCACCTGTTCGAGCTGCTACAGAGGAGCCACCAGTATCTTCAGTTGGAGAGCAGGCACCTAAGATGCCTGTTACTACCCCAGCTCTCCAGGAGACTCTCGCGCAGGTTGTTAGCATGTTTCACACTCTAGTTGAGGCTGGGTTGATTCCACTTTCTCCTGCCACATCTTAGTCCATGTGAGGAGCACAGACTCATGCAACCCGTACCCCAGAGTAGCTAGTCCAAGTTGACCAGGTCCCAGAGGTCATACCAGTGCAGTCGGTTGTCTCAGTTCAGCCTGAGGTTAGGGCAGCAACTTCTGAGGGGGAGCAGCTCAGGCTTGAGAGGTACAAGAAGTACCACCCTCCCACTCTCAGTGATTTGGCTTCAAAGGATACTCAGGGTTTTCTTTAGGAGTGCCACCATATCCTCTATACTATAGGTATAAGTGGAGATGACTGGGATTGCTTTCACTACGTTCCAGCTTAAGGGAGCAGCTTATCAGTGGTGGTGAGCATATGAGTTGGGTAGCCGGACCGAGGCAGCTTCATTCACCTGGGTTCAATTCTCAAAGATGTTTATGAGGGAGTTTGTTCCCTAGAGCCTTCGTGATGCTTGGCGCGTAGATTTTGAGCAGTTACGCAAGTGTGATATAACCATATCCCAGTATGCTGTCAGGTTCAGCGAGTTGTCCCGACATGTACCAGCTTTAGTCTCCACTATCTTGAGCGAGTTCGTCCATTTATCGAGGGTCTCAACCCTGTTATTAGATTCAGCATGGCTTGATAGTTGGCGATAGACATCCCCTACCAGTAGGCTGTGGAGATCGCTAGGAGATTGGAGGGCATGTGAGCTCGGGAGAGAGAGGAGAGGGAGGCCAAGAGGCCTCGAGATTATGGAACATATAGTGGTGCACATCCCCTAGTTGTAGCCCGTCATGGTGGAGTCTATGTGAGATGTTCTTTTCATTCAGCACTTCCAGCACTACTCCCAAGCCTCGGGTTTCCTATTATGCACTGCCACTGTGTAGTGCACCTCCTGCACGGGGTGCTTTCAACCATCACTCCAGTCGATTAGGGCCGAGCCAGTTCCAGCAGCCACGTCCTCTGAGGGCTTGTTTTGAGTGTGGTGATACTCGTCATATGGTGAGGGACTGCCCAAACTCAGGAGGGGTGCACCTCCACAGACTACTCAGGCCCCACATATTCCAAAGGGTCCTTTGGTTTCTCAGGTCATGGTTACCGCACCAGTGGCCACCCCACCTACACAGCCAGTCGGAGGTGGAGGCCGGGCAGGTAGAGGTCACCCTAGAGGAGGAGGCCAGGCCATATGTTATGCTATTCCTACTAGGACGGACACAGTTGCATCCGACTCAGTTATCATAGGTATTGTTCCGATTTCTCATAGAGATGCATCAGTCTTATTTGATCAAGCTCCACTTATTCCTATGGATCATCTTACTTTGCTCCATACTTGCTCCAGCTTTACCTT
Source organism: Nicotiana otophora (assembly GCA_000715115.1). NCBI lineage: Eukaryota > Viridiplantae > Streptophyta > Magnoliopsida > Solanales > Solanaceae > Nicotiana > Nicotiana otophora. The sequence goes on along the minus strand of AWOL01S0186289.1, from coordinate 13,108 downwards.
AAGTCCAAAATTCGATCTGTTAACCATCCTGAATCCACCCGAGGCCGCCGGGACCTTGACTAAACATACCAACGCGTCCCACAACACATTACAAACTTAGTCGAGGCCTCAAATCACGCCAAACAACATTGAAACTACGAATCGACGATCCAAATCCTTCTTTAAGCTTTCAAATTTGCAAACTTCGCCGAACGCACCCGAACCATACTAAAATATTCCGGAATGACGCCAAACATTGCGTACAAGTTACAAATCACAACACAAATCCATTCCAAGGCTCAGGATCCCAATCGGACATCGATAACACCAAAGACCACTTCAAACCAAATTTAAGAAATTCTTAAACCTTCAAATTGTCAACCTTCCATAAAATGTGATGAAATGCTCCCGGTGATCCGATACTCAATCCGAACATACGATCAAGTCCGAAATCATAATACAAACCTATCGTAACCTTCAAATCCCGATTCCGAGGTCGTTTACTCAAAAGTCGAACCTTAGCCAATTCTTTCAACCTAAAGCTTCCAAAATTAGAATTTGCTTTCCAAATCAACTCCGAACTTCCCAAAAGTTAATTCCGACCACACGTACAAGTCATAATACCTGAAGTGAAGCTACTCAAGGCCTCAAACTGCCGAACGACGCGCTAGAGAGCAAAACGACCGGTCGGGTCGTTACATTCTCCCCCACTTAAACATACGTTCATCCTCGAACGTGCCAACAACTATTCCGGAGTTGCCCAAAATCACTGTTTAACACCTCGTGCACCTACCCGTGCCACCACAACCCAGCTGAGCACATTAGGTCGAGCCAGACTGAAGATCCTCCCTTTTATTTGGTCAAAAAGCCTTAGAACTAAATTCCAACCTTCGAATTTCTCTACAAAAGCTGATCCTACCATACTGACACCGTATCAATCACTACACATTGTACCCAAACATGGTCATGAACCTATGCTGAAATCACGCCATGCACCACATAAGTTGGTTGCCCATAATAACATCCTACGACAATAATAGCTGTGATTCCACGAACCCGGTGCCCACGATACACCTCATAACACATATAAGCCCTATTCCAACTCTCATAATACTGCCACAATGGAGGAGATGCATAGGAACTAATAACCACCTGTCGAATCAACAAGTCATGGAATATCTCCTCCTAACAAGGACCATTACCTCATTCTGAACTGAATAACGATATTTTCTCTTTAATATACCCTACATAACTCTAATCGCACTGATCCCAGGTACAATAACCTCGTCATACCCAGTACAAGCTATTCAGGCAATAAGCCATCTCAAATACTACCAATTATCTCATATGACGTTAATAATGCGTCAGCAAGCTACAAACTCGAACGCGATACATAAGGAAACACGAACTCTGTAAAGGAACCATCCAGCCCGCATAACGAATAAGACGGTCGAACAGACGCTATGAACCCTTCTTAGAGAATGAGAAACAAAATATACAAGAATAGATATAGGGAACCGTACTCATTATCTCACTGTTGCGGTGTGCAACCCGATCCATACATGATATCGTTGCAGCATGCAACCCGATCCAAACATGGCACCATTGCGGCATGCAACCTGATCCAAACATGGTATCGTTACGGCATGCAACCCGATCCAAACAATGTACCCATGGTGATGTGCTGCCTGTTCCACACATAACAATAAACAAAGACATACCCATCAAGCGAAAATGCTTATACCTACAAAATACCTAATATCGTCCACAAGAATGCCAAGTCCAAAACTACAACTCTGGGGAGACGGATAGCGCAATACGCCACAAAACCCAAGCACAACTAGGGTGCGATAAATGACCTATATCTCGAGAGCCATCCTACTCATATAACGCCACAAGCTACATGGGACATCAACACATGAACTCTCACATTAACGATAGTACCATAATCTCCATGCTTAGTTTCAATCTTTAATAGTCAAGTGACTAATATGCCACACTTATCCAATATTCCTGTGGGATACGCTCCCACAACCTTCCGCACCAGGTAGCAATGTCTGCACCTCCACACCACCAACCGTACTAATTCTGTAAAGCCAACCAAGAGTCTGCAAATCAATGCACAAAGCCTATGGCACAGGACACCGTTCTCGGGTGACACTAAAGAAAATACCAGCTTACTCTGAACATCTGAACTCTTTCCTGCTCATCCGAGTTCGCGACATTCTTCTCAACACCGAACCGCAACCTTGATCCTTAACTTCAAATTCACATGCCGCTCACTGCACCTATCATGGCACTACACGAGAGTGCAAGAATTCATCATAACCCCTGAACTACTAGTAGAATAAACACTTCATCGATTACATTCATATCACTTAACTTACTTCGGAAGGATCATTACAACACTCAACTGAATTCCCAAACCACAGAAAATACAAACCTCAAGTCGTGATCTAAACCGTCATGACTCTTCCGTAATCCATTTACACAACAAGGCTATTTGAATCAAATACCTCCCAAATGAATCAAGTCATGGTGCCTGTCAAGCCCACACGTACAACCACAAACCACATGTATAACTTCACACGCCGAAGGAACTGATCATTGCCACAATCATGTCGATTTAACCATTAATAACTGACCCAACTTCTTCCAATTTACTCTCGTCTTGCCTTAGAAATAATAATAGCTCCATTCAAAAACGTAACGAACCAAATCCGCCCTCATCCCGACTGACTCCCATCACGCGACCCATATCGTCTCAATACTCATGAACCGTCTCATACTCTCCTTATGCGCACAATAGCATCTCCCACTGGTACACCCATTCTGCAAGACCTTCCACGAATTCCAAGCTACTTCTTCCTTTTCTCTAATACTGCACTGCATACTCGATGATTACATAAAACATTCCAAGTCCCTATCGTAATACACTGCGAAAACTCGATCCTTAACCATACAACGGACCCGAAATCCTTAGGCACTACACTTTAATTCTTGAACCCACTAGGACCGTTGTTGAGAGTCACCCACTCTAACCTAGTCCAGAATATAACCTAATTCAATCGCTCTGCTAGAACATGAACACCCTATCAAAGAAGTAACCGGCTGAATTACTTTCTTTGTACATTACATCCATAAGAAGCATAAACTTTGAGTCTTCCCAAAACCTGCACCTGAATTGATAAAGCGAAGTATAGCACACATTCATCATGTTCCTTGCTAGAATTAACATTGATGTTTTTTTTCTTAGTCATAAATAATCCACCAACGCATCGATAACCAGAAACACCACAAGCAGACAACCACGCGATCCAATCATAGACGGTAGGCTACCCTACTTAGCTTTAATCTACCATCACATAATGTAGAGCCCACAACGATTCATCCTTCTCAATTACCATGATCTCTCACCGTTAACCCGCCAAATTTCTTGAAGTCTTTTGTTAAGCTTTTCATGCAACATTCCGAATTATCGGCCACGATCACATACTCGACCTTCTGTTGGGTAGTAAGTAGAACTCTTCATAGAAACCTCATGAAAATCATGGAACCGCTAATATGTTCACAGGAGATAACCCACCCGTGGTATTCCATTCCAACATTCGGGTACAACTACCACGAGTTCAGTATACCCTCTCGAGCCCATGCTCGTCCACCAGCTATACAAGTCTATTCCTTCCCCATATAAATCAACTACAAAGTCAACAATACCTTCCAAAATCAAAGTCATGTTGCATCCGGAACGATAATCAAATTTTCACACCCCTCTTCATTTCAAGCAAACGCCTTTCTGCCATATTCAATCTTTCTCCGTACAATAACCATCATTCCAAATATAATCTGTGGACCTAGTCACTACCACCCTGCCTCCCAAATCGCTCTAATCTTCCTCAAGGTACGTGTCTATCCTACCACAGAATCCATATGCTACTCTGCCACTCCCACTTCGGTCAAAGCATCTCCTTTAAGAAACTTATCGACCTCCTCTTTTCATACTTGGCCTGCTAGTAATTCAACCTCCGCGAGACACCTCCCACCATGTCTTTCCTTATCCTTTGCTACCCAAAGGTTGCATCAAATCAAAATTCATCTCTGTAGCACGTGGACTAATAAATTGCTACCAACTCTAAGCCTCCTCAAAGATCGTCTCTCTCGAGCCATCAGCATTCGAAACACCGATTCGATTTTGAAATCGCTACACATCGCCATCTCTGACAACCGCTTCTTAGATACTATTTCACCACACCCTGCCCCAAAGGCAATTCAAAGAAGACCATAACACCGGCGAACCTTAATGCATTCAAACAAGGACGACGACACCGCATCACAATGAAAATTCCACCACGCTCGAAAATCTCAAGTCTCGTTACTCCATCAAACAAAGCCTGAACATCCATAGTCCGATTGCCTTTCCTCTACTGTAATTAAATGCTAAACCTCTAAATTATGCACTGAGAAATATCCTTTCAAGTCATTCACGGCCTCGACACATAAACAACCACCCTACCATTATACCAACACCATGCGATAACAACGCATGAACATCATAGCAATCTATGCATAGACTCAAAACCATAGGCAATATGAATACATGGCATGGAACAACATAACCCCCCTTCCACAAGACGATGATAATAACTCGCTCGAGTACGCAGGGAAAAACATCCTGCACAACATCTACAGTACCATTACAACTTCTCAATGCCCAATTGATACCAAGCACTTCACGTTACATAATATTGAGTAGGAAGGAAATAAAGGCATAATCCTCAAAGGAATCAAATCGCACGATGAGGAATCAAGAAGGGAAGTGCTCCTAACAGCCCTGTAGCCTCTTGAAGATAAGTCCAGACGTCTCCGTACCGATTCGCAAGACTCTACTAGAGTTGCTCATGACATGTGAGACCTAAGTGAACCTAACGCTCTAATACCAAGTTGTCACGACACAAAACCCACTAAAGGTTGTGATGGCACCTAACGCCGCCGTCAGGCAAGCCAACAGTGATTGATCAACTTAATTACTCATTTTATTACTTTTGAAATCATAATATCCATTAATTAAATAGTATAAAATTATTTACATGGTAAAATGATAATAATTACATGAACCACAATAACGAACAACTAGTAGGAACCCTCAAAACCCGGTGTCACAAGTGCTTGAGAATTAACTAGGAAATATAATAAAATACAACATCTGTCTGGAATATAAGTTAACCTTTATATACTATGGATCATAACATAGAATGCAACTCACTGTAAACTCCCCGCAAATGTCATGCCTCTGCGCCCAGTGCACCACCAGAAACATATATATACTTTCACAATAAGTGCATCAAGTGTAGCATGAGTACATAAATCAACACGTACCTAATAAGTATCTAGCCTAACCCAGAGAAGTAGTGACGAGGGGTCGCCATCAACATTTACTAGTGGTCCAATAAGACATGTACAGTAAGAAGTAAATAAATATGGGCTAGAGTAGATAAACGGTATGAACAAATATAAATACGAGGTATAATCCTCCTCTGAACGGTAAACGCAAGCCCTCACTAAGCAGTTACCTCCTCAATCGGAGTATATATATAATGGACCTCATCATATAGGTCATCACAGTTCAAATCAGGAGAAACTCACAGATACACTGGCTTCTTGTCAAATATTACGCGCGATTTCATAAGAGTAGTTTATAGAAATGTTGAGGCGTACAACCCTATCCCACCATAATATGTGCACTACCAAGGGTCAAATGGCATGAACCATAGATAGATCTATTAGATTGCCGAGGTAAATGACCTGCTCCCATGAGAGTATGATACATAATACTGCCGAGGCGAACTGCCCGATCCCATCATAATGTGCACACTGCCAAGTGTTGAACGGCACAAACTATAGATGTATCTATTATACTGCCGAGGCGAACGGTCTGATCCCATTAGAATAAGAAGCTTTAATGAGTCCTTGACCCCATTCACGAATAAACATGCTAGTTAAGAACTTTAAGGAAACCTTTTTGATAAAAACGCATAGCGCGGGAGAAATTCGTAAGAGGAGTACAATTATTCCGCGGCTAATCATAAAGCCTGTCAAATCTCTACAATAGCAAGTCTATCACTCTACGCAAGTCTAGTCTCAAGTCGTAATGTAAAATAAAGGAATTTAATAGGTGAGGGACAACTCAAAAAGTACATTTATAGCATGGTGTGAACTTAAGTCTACTCGGACAATAACATGAATTTAGCTACATACGGACTCCCGTCACCTCATGCGTATGTAGCCCCCGCAAGAAGTAGCACATATAAAATACATCACCTAGGGGTAGTTTCCCCCTCATAGAGTTAGACATGAGACTTACCTCGCTCTGAAGTTTCATAACTGGCTCCAACGCCACTCAAACACCTCAAACCGACGCCCATCTCTCCAAAACTAATAAAACAATGGGCAAACCAATAAAAATGTACTCTAATACTCATAATAAATCAATGCATAACAATACCCAACTTCGCTCGAAAAGTCAATAAAATCCACCCTCAGGACCACGTGCCTTGATTCCAAAAATGTTCGAAGATAAACTTTACCCATAACAGTACGAACTCAAATATATGATTTATTCCCAATTCTATGTCCAATTTTGTGGTCAAAATCTAAAAATACCAAATTCTAGGTTTTCTACCAAAATTCCAAATTTCTACTAATTTCCATGTTTAAATCCATATATAAACCATGTATTTAACTTGTAATAGGTGGGAATCACTTACCTTGCGTTGCTCGATGAAAATCCCTTCAAAATGGCTCCCCAAATTCGGCCAACCCAAGTGAAAAATAAAAGAAGAAGAGCCAAATCCCGTTCTTAAAACAACTCTGCCCAGCAACATTTTCGCATCTGCGGTCCCCTGGTTGCTTCTACGACATCCGCTTCTGCGACAGCCGATTCTGCGGCTTCAATCTCGCACCCGAGAGAACCAGGCCAAGTTGCCGAGCACTTCTATTGTGCCTGTTGTGCACCTGGGCCTCCGCTTCTATGGGCCTCCAGCGCTTCTGCGCTACCGCACATGCGCGACCATGGCCGCTTCTCTGGCCTACGCCTTCTTGGCCAGAAATCTCTAGCTTTATCTTAAGTCCAAAATCCGATCTGTTAACCATCCGGAATCCACCCGAGGCCGTCGAGACCTTAACCAAACATACCAATGCGTCCCAAAACACATTACAAACTTAGTTGAGGCCTCAAATCACGGAAAACAAAATTGAAACTATGAATCGACAATCGAAATCCTTCTTTAAGATTTCAAATTTACAAACTTTGACGAATGCGCTCGAACCATACCAAAACATTCCGGAATGACGCCAAACTTTGCGTACAAGTCAAATATCACAATACAAACCCATTCCAAGGCTCGGAATCACAAGCGGATATTGATAACACCAAAGCCAACTTCAAACTATAGTTAGGAAATTCTTAAACCTTCAAATTTCCAACCTTCCATAATAAGCGCGAAAATGCTCCAGGGTGATCCGATACTCAACCCGAACATACGCCTATGTCCGAAATCATCATACGAACCTATCAAAACCTTCAAATCCCGATTCCGAGGTCGTTTACTCAAAAGTCAAACTTTAGCTAATTCTTTCAACTTAAAGCTTCCGAAATTAGAATTTGCTTTTCAAATCAACTCTAAACTTTCCGAAATTCAATTCCGACCACATGTACAAGTCATAATACCTGAAGTGAAGCTACTCAAGGCCTCAAACTGCTAAATGACGTGCTAGAGCTCAAAATAACCGGTCGGGTCATTACAATAAGGAAAGATTGTGAATTATTCTTGTGATTTGAGACTACGAGGCGGTACCTCCGTAGTGACTCTTGTTGGTATTTCTCTATTGTTGCACTTGCCTTTGATTTTTTTGTTTCCTTAGCATATAATTCCTTGTTTTGTCCGTGTTGCATTATTTGGTTTAGTTTCGTGTAGCTTACCTTAATATGTTATTTGTTGTTTAAATTTCATTGCTATCATTACTACACTGCCATACCCTTGCACATATTGTTTCTTATTTATTCCAGTAGGGCCTTGACCTGACCTCGTCACTACTCTATCAAGGTTAGGCTTAGCACTTACTGGGTACCATTCTGGTGTACTCATGCTACGCTTCTGCACATCATTTTGTGCAGATCCAGGTACCTCCTACCAGCCCAGGTACTAGCGAGAGCTTAGTTTCAGAAACTTCAAAGTATATCTGTCGGCGTCCACAGGCCTCAGAGTCCACTTCTTCCTAGACTATTCTATTTTCCTTATCCTTTTATAGACATTGTTGTATTGGATTATTCAGTACTACTATTTAGAGCTTGTGACTTGTATTCGTCGGGTTTTGGGAAATTGTATATACTGAGTTACAGAGTTTCTTTATGTTAAATAGTTGAGTATTTAAGCGTTATTTGTCATTTTAGTTATATTCCGCATGTTTTGTTAGGATTAGCTAGTCTTAGAGACTAGGTGCCATCACGATATCTTACGGAGGGAAATTGGGGTCGTGACAGATTTTGAGGTCCTTCTTGGAATGGATTGGTTATCACCGTATCATGCTATCTTGGATTGTCATGCCAAGATTGTAACTTTAGCCATGCCGAGTTGCCTAGATTAGAGTGGAAAGGGGCCCTCGATCATGCCACTAGTAGGGTGGTATCATATTTGAAGGTTCCGCATATGATTTAGAAGGGGTGTTGTATTTGGCTTATATACGAGATCTAGTGCTTAGTTTCCTTCTATAGATCTGGTACCAGTCATGAGTGAGTTCTCGGGGGTGTTTTCTATAGATTTGCTAGGTATGCCTGTCACGACCCAAATCCTACTATGGGGATCGTGATGGCACATAGTCTTTAAGACTGGGTAAGACTATCACATGAAGTTATTAATCAAAACATAACAAATTCAAATTTAACAAAATTTCAAAATATGATAATACAACCAAACGTGGATACAATAATAAACTTCCCAAAATCCTATTGTAGTTAGTCATAAGCTCTACATGGAATACATAACAAGTCTCAAAGAGTGCAATAGTGTTTGGAAAACATAAACTGTAGAAAATAAGGTAAAGAGGGTAACAATGAGGCCTGCGAACGGAACATCATGGAAACCTTGAAGTCTCCAACAACATCTAGCCCGCCTCTCTAGCGGTCAACCCGATCAGAAGTACCTGGATTTACACAAAGAATGTGCAGAAGCATAGTATAAGTACACCACAATCGGTACCCAACAAGTATAAAGTCTAACCTCGGTGGAGTAGTGACGAGGTTCAAGTCATGATACTCATAGCCAAATAACATGTACAATATATCAAACAAAACTAACAACAAAGTGTATAACGGGAAAATATCATCAACCTCGTAGAGCGGGTAATAACAACTCAATGTAGAATAACCCATCTTTGCTAACAAAATATCAAATAGTAGTGGGGCGTGTGATAGTATATCAAAATCAACTAACAACTCATAAAAATACAAGACGGAAACTTTTAAGAAACAAGTACGCGATCAAGATATCGACCTCGTTCCAACACATGCACAATATCAAAGGAACACACCGAAATACCACATAACATCATCAACAATGCCACCCTTATGTTTCCGCATGCACATAATCAATGAATTGCCTCCCTTATGTTGTTGCATGCACATATCGCCACCCTTATCTCGCCACATGCACATATCGCCACCCTTATCTCGCCACATGCACATCACAATGAAATGCCTCCCTTATGTTGCCGCATGCACATCTCTCCACCCTTATACACCACACAACAATAATCATTACGCGCAACATTCCCACATGTGACACAATATCATAAAACACAATTCCCAAGGTTTCATCAACATATAGGCTCACAACTCTAACAACAAAGTGCACAAGGACATCATAATAACATAAAAGTGCAGAGATAAGTTCAACAAATAAGGCGTGACTATGGCTAAGTCAAAATGTAGTGATCATGATCATGTATTCTCAAAGTGCCTTAACTATTCTTCACATACAATACATCCCCAAATTAAGGTATATTAATAGCCTAAGGTCTAATCCGGTCATAAATCACACATACACCTGTGTACACACTCGTCACCTTGTGTACACATTAATTTTCACATATCACAAATAAGGAATTAAAACCAAATCATAAGGGGTATTCCCCCACATAAAGTTAGGCAAGATACTTACCTCAATTAAGCCAAATAAATACTCTAAAAATGCTTTTCCTTTATAATTCACCTCCGTACGGCTCAAATCTAGCAAACAATGATTCAATAATATCAAATAATACAAAGGCAATCAATTTCAATTAATAAAGTTGTAATCTATACCCAATTTCAAAAAAGTCAACCCCGGGCTCATCCGGTCAAAACCCGAGTCGAGGGGTAGATCTCGAATACCCATAACCCCATGAGTCTAAATATATGATTAGTTTTCAAAATCGAGTCCAAATAAATACTTACCCAATCCAAGTCGGTGAAAATTGCCTCAAACTGAGCTCCCAATCTCAAAATATGATATAATATGTCTAAGTCCTGCAAACCCATCTAATAATCCATCTGCACATGTCATATTTGCGACTAGAGGTTCGCAAATGCGACACTGGATTGTGGGAAGTCTGCCCAGCCCAGGGAATGTCGCAAATGCGACCAACACTTCATAAATGTGAAGCCATCAAGTGTCACAAAAGAGACCAAATGATTGCAAATGTGACAATCCCATTCTTAGTTCCCCCTTTTTAATTGCGAGAGTGGCTTCACAAATGTGAAGCCCATCACCCCTTCCCACATTCACAATTGCGGCTGATATCTCGCAAATGCTATGCTCGCAAATGCAAACTAGTTCTTGCATTTGTGAAACCTGCAGCACGTCCGAAACTCACCCGATCCCGGGGCTCCACACCAAACATCCACATAAGTCTATTATCATCATAAGAACTCGCTCGTGAGCTCAAAAACCAAAGGAACATCCGAAACCATGAATCGAACACCTAAACGCATAGAATTCACTGTGAAACTCAAGAACTTCTAAAATCAAACCAACTGTCTGATTTTTACCAAACCAACTCGGAATGACACCAAACTTTGTACATGAGTTCTAAATGAAATAACGTACCTATTATGTCCCAAAACCAACATCTGAACCCTATATCCATAAAGTTACCCATGGTTAAATATAGGAAATTTGTAAACCTTCAAATTTTCACTTTTCGGGAAAAAAGCCAATTAATCCTAGGAACCTCCGAATTCAATTTCGGACATACGCCAAAGTCCAAAATCACCATACGTACCTATTGGGACCATCAAAACACCAATCTGGTATCGTTTTCAGAAAATTCAAACCTTGGTCATCAATTCTATCTTAAGCCTCCAAACTAGGAACAAAGTATTCTAAATCAACCGAAAACCTCCCCGAAACTAAACAAACCTTCCCCGCAAGTCACATAACAAAAATTACACATATGGTAAGCTTCAAAAAGGGAAATGGGCTCAAATATACAAAATGACCTATTGGGTCGTTACATTCTCCCTTTCTTAAACAAAGAATCGTCCTCGAACGAGTATATAGACATACCTGAAGTGAAAAACAGATGAGGATATCGGCTCCTCATATCATGCTCGGTCTCTGAGGTCGCCTCCTCGACTGGTTGACCTCTCATTTGAACCTTTACGGATGCAATATTCTTTGACCTCAGCTTTCAAACCTGCCTGTCCAAAATGGCCACCGACTCCTCAATATAAGTCAAATCCTTGCCCAACTGCACCGAGCTAAAATCTAACACATGTGACAAATCCTTATAGTACTTCCAGAGCGTGAAAACATGCAACATTAGATGAACTCCCGATAAGTTGGGTGGCAATGCAAGCCTGTAAGCCACCTCACCAACTCTCTCTAGAACCTCGAAAGGGCCAATATACCAAGGTCTCAACTTGCTCATTTTCCCGAACCTTGTGACACCATTCATGGGCGAAACTCTGAGTAAAACCCTCTCACCCACCATGAATGCCATATCCCGAGGCTTCCTATCAGCATAACTCTTCTTCCTGGACTGCGTTGTATGAAGCTGCTCCAAAATCAATTTCACATTCTCGAAAACATCACGAACCATATCAGTTTCCGTCAATCTAGCCTCCCCAATTTCAAACCAACTAACCGGATAAAGACATCCCCTCTCATTTAAGGCCTCATATGGAGCCATCTGGAAGCTTTACTGATAGCTGTTGTTGTAGGAAAACTTTGCTAACGGCATAAATTGATCTCACTGACTCTTTAAATCAATGGCGCAGGCTCGCAACATGTCCTCCAGGATCTAAATATTGCGCTCAGGATGCCCATCCATTTGGGGATAAAATGTCATACTCAGCTCGACCTGGGTCACGCTACACGTCCCTCCTAAAATATGATGTGAATTGCATTCCTCGATTCGAGATAATAGAAACATGCACACCATGCAAACAAACAATCTATCTAACATAAATTTTAGCCAGCCGCTCAAAGGTGTATGTAGTCATAACTGGAACGAAGTGTGCAGACTTGGTTAGTCTGTCCACAATAACCCACACAACATCAAAGCTCCCCAAGGTCCGTGGTAGTCCAACTATAAAATTCATAGTGATACGCTCCCACTTTCACTCCGGTATATCTAGTCGCTGGAGCAAACCACCAGAGCTGTGATGCTCATACTTATCCTACAGATAGTTCAAACACCATGCTACATACTCATCAATATCTTTATTCATCCTTCTCCACCAGTAGTGCTTCTTCAAAACAGGGTACATCTTCACAGAACCCAGATGAATGGAATACTATAAACCATGGGCCTTGTAAAAAATCAGCTCCCGCAACCCATCCACATTAGGCAAACAAATCCGGCCCTGAAGTCTCAATAGCCCATCATCACCAATAGTCACCCCTTTAGCATCACTGTGCTGCGCCGTGCCCTTAAGGACAAGCAAGTGTGAATCATCATATTGACGCACCTTTATGTGCTCAAACAAAGATGATCGTTATACAACACAACAAATAACCGTGCTAGGCTCCGATATATCCAACCTCACGAACCTGTTAGCCAAAGTTTGAACATATAAAGCTAAAAATCTCTC
>AWOL01S0186277.1:0-15045 GCA_000715115.1 Nicotiana otophora | reverse complement strand
ATAATACTCGAATGCATCCAAATACAATCAATTACGGCGGCCGTCAAGCCTCGCACGTCCCGCCACAAATCACATGCATAATCTAATCACGCTGGAGGAATTGATCACTGCCACCATCATGTCAATTCAACCATGGCTAACCGATCTGACTTCTTCTAACTTATCCTTAACTTGTCTTAAAAATAATAATAACTCCAGTCAACATATAACGAACTCAATCCGCATTCATCCTGAGTGGCCTTGAATCACGAGACCATGTTATCTTAAATCTCACGAACCATCTCATACCCTCCTTGTGCGCATATTCGCATCTTCAACTGGTACACCCATTCTGATAATTCCTCTATGAGTCCGAAGTTATTTTCTCTCTCTCCTCTAATACTACACCACAGACCGAAGGCAACATAGAACACTCCTAGCCCCTTTTCATAATTTGCAAAAGCTCGATACTCAACCATATTACTGGCTCGAAATCCTTAGGCACTGCACTCTTAATTTATTTTTTTTGAACCCACTAGAATCATCGTTGCGAGTTACCCACTCCGACCTGGTCCCGAATATAATCAACTCCAAGGCTCTACTAGCACATGAACACTCTCTCAATATGCACCCGCCTGAATCGATTTCCTTGTACATCACATCTACATGAAACATAAATTCTAAGTCTTCCCAAAGACTGAACATGAATCGATAAGGCCAATTATAGCACACATTCCTCAAATTCTTTGCCCAAATCACCATTGATGACCCTCTACCTTAGTCATAATATCCCACCAATATGCCGATAACCAGAAATCTCATAATTAGCCGACCATGCATTCCAACTGCAGGCGGTGGAACTCTTCCACTTAGCTTAAAGCTACCATTGCATAACTCTAGAACCCGCCAAGATTCTTTCTTCATCGTTGAACTGATCCTGCACAACCAACTCGCCAAATTCCTCGAAACCCTTCCATTTGACCTTTCATGAACACTCTGAATCACTAACCACATTCACATATTCAACCTCTTGACGAATAACCTATAGAATTCTTTCGTGACATCCCCATCAACACCATGCAACCGCTAACCTGGTCATATGAGATAACCCACCCATGGAAATTCCATGCCGACATCATCCAATGTCGCTGCACCAGGTACAATAACTACGAAATCAGTAACCCATCCTGAGCCCGTGCTCATTCACCAGCTGTACAGGTCCGTTCATTCCTCATGGACATAAACTAAAGGTACGACAATACATTCCAATCCAAAGTCATGTTGTATCCTTCTTCATATCAAGCAACTCCCTCCTGTCACACCCAATCTTCCTCAATATAGCAGCCAATACTCCAAATTAAGTCTGTAGACCTAGTCACGGTCCACCATGAATCCCAAATCACTCTAAACTTTCTCAAGGCGTGTAGTCATCCTACCACAGAACCCATATGCTACCCTGCCCCAAAAGCGAATCGAAGAAAATCATAACACCGGCGAACTTAACACATTCAATCAAGGACGACGACACCACACCTCGGATGAAGATTCCATCACACTAGAAAATACCAAGCCTCATTAATCCATCAACCCAAATCTGGACATTCATAGGCCAATTGTTTTTCCTGCGCCAAAATAAGATATTGAATCTCGGAACCATGCACTAAGTAAACCTCCTTCCAAGTCATTCACTGCCCCGACACATAGGCAAACATCCTACCATCACATCAATACTGTGCGACAACAACCCCTGAGCATTATAGCAACCTGTGCATAGCCTCAAAGCTCTCAGAAGTACAGCTACTGAGCTGAAATGACAGAATATCCTTCCGCAAGGCGACGACAATAGCCCAAACAACAACGCAAGGAGAAACATTCCGCACCACATCTATAGTTCCATTAAAATTCATCAATTTCCGATTTGTAACCATCGCTTCACGTCACACAAGATTGAATGGGAAGGAAATAAAGGCCTAAGCCTAAAAGGAATCAAATTGCACAATGAGGAATCAAGAAGGGAAGTGCTCCTAACAGCCTTGTAGCCTCTCGAAGATAAGTACAGACGTCTCCCTACCGATCCGCAAGACTCTACTAGACTTGCTCATGACTCGTGAGACCTAAGTGAACCTAGTGCTCTGATACCATATTGTCACGACCCAAAATCCATTAAAGGCCATAATGGCGTCAGACACCGCCATCAGGCAAGCCAACACTAAATACTCAATTCAGGTCCCATTTTAATATTTTTGAAATCATAGTTTTTCCCTTCAATTAAATAGTAGAAGATGGAGTTCACAAAATACATAATAATATCTTTAAAAATTCCAATACAGTGCAATCCATAATTATCCCAAAACCCGGTGTCACAAGTGCATGAACATTAATTAGGAATGTAAAATAAAATACAACAGATGTCCGAAATACAAATTGGACATGAAAAATGTAAGTACTCTGAGGGAGACTCTGTTGGTTGTGGATCGTCGTTAGAATGCAGCTCACCTAGGTCCCCGCCATAATCGCGCCTCTGCGCCCACAAGGCCGCTAAACATATGTGTACCTGCATAAAAATGTGTAGCAAATGTAGCATGAGTACGTAAATCAATGTGTACCCAGCAAGTATCCCGCCTAAACTGAAGAAATAGTGACGAGGAGTCGACTTCGACATTTACTAGTGGTACAATAATATCAGGTACAATAAAGAAGTGAATGAATATGAGACATAGTAAATATATGAAATAAACAAGTATAAAATACGTAGTACAATTTTCCTCTTCACAATTTACTCAAGCTCTCAACTAGCAAGTTCCCTCCGTAACCGGAGCATATATATAGATATAGTGGATTTCATCAAAGAGCTTGTCATAATCCAAATCAGGGAAAAACCCTAAGATATACTGGCTTCTTGCCAAATGTTACGCACGATTCCATGAGGATAATATATATATATATAGAAAATGCTGAGGCGTACGGCCCGATCCAACATAAAAGTAAATTGTGCACTGCCGAAGGTCGAACGACGCGAACCATAGATGCAACTATTAACCTGCCGAGACGAATGGCCCGCTCTCATGAGAGTGTGGTACATAAATCCTGCCGAGGCGAATGGCCTGATCCCATAAGAGTGGTAGAAGGAAATACCCCGCTCGCGAATCATACGTGCGACGTAGTCAAATATAAATTTAAGGAATCTCCCCGCTCGCGGATCATACTTGCGACGCGGTCAAATATAAATTTAACATTAAAATCATATCTCTTTCTTGATTCTATTCAAAATAAGGGAAATGTAGCTTGTAGCTTTTTAAGAAAATTACCCCGCTCACGAAACATACATGCGACGTGGTTACACATAGATTTCTTAAGCTATTATAACATTACTCAATCCTTTTCGAAATTACGAAGCTCAAACGACCCCTTTTAAATCTTACGTTCTTCAATTTCAACTCCTTTCAAAAATATTTAATAAGAAAACTCAATCTCGCTCCCTCTCAAGGCAGACAATAAACATAAATCAATGATAATATCAACAAGGTATGATGTGAGCCTAAAACTACCCGGACGTAGGCATAGCTAGTAGCTACGTACAGACTCTCGTCACCTCGTGCGTACGTAGCCCCCTCACAAATAGAAGCACACAATAATGTAGTTCACCTATGGGGTTAATTCCCTCTTACAAGGTTAGAAAAGAGACTTACCTCGTCCCGAAGCCTACTTCCCAAATTCAAGAACGCTCCAAAACCTCCAAATTTGACGCCAAACGACTCGAAACTAGTCAAAAATTACATAAACTAGTCAATCTATGCTTAAAAGTTCATATTTCCACTATTAAGGTGATTACCCAACCCTAATTGCAAGATTCCTAAAATTCACCCCCTAGCCCACGTGCTGGGATTTCAGAAATTTTCGAAGAAAGTTGTTTCCCATAACCTTAGGAACATGAATATATGATTCTACTAAATTCCATAACAAATCCCGTGGTTGAATCTCATTTTTATAAAAAACCTAGGTTTTCACCTAAACCCATAATTTTCACTAATTTACATGTTATAATCTACCCATAAACTATGTATTTAACTCACATTGTGGAGAAATTACTTACCTCAAAGTGCTAAGTAAAATCCCCTCTCTAAGAGCTCCAAGAATCGCCCAACAATGGAAGAAATGGGCTAAAATAGCATAAGTCCCGTTTTTAAAAAGTTTATGCACAGGTCTGCCTTCTTCACGATCGCGGAAGAGGCCTCGCGATCGCGAAGGCAAACGGCCCAGGCCCAGAAAAATTTACCTATCGCGAACGTGACAGGAGCAACACGAATGCGGTGGTTCGCTTGGCCTACCCTACGCGAACGCGAGGGCTTCTTTGCGAACGCAAAGAACGAACAACGGCCACCCAGCTCAGCCTCTTCTACGTGAACGTGGGCCAAGCCATGCGAACGCGAAGGCTAGAGGGCCCAGACCTCCGCGAATGTGGTCCTGCGCACGCGAACGCGAAGGGCAAAAGATCCCCAGCCCACAGTACCCCAAATCCTTTATCGCGAACGTGAGGGTCTGACCGCGTTCACGAAGAAGGAAACCAGAAGCAGAAATCTGGTGTGTTTCAACTCAACTCCGGGCAGTCTCTCGCGTTCGCGAAGAAGGAAACCAGAAGCAGAAATCTGGTGTGTTTCAACTCAACTCCGGGCAGTCCGAAACGCACCCGATCCCCTAGGGACCCCGTTCTACTACTCCAACAAGTATATAAACATAATACGGACTTGCTCGAAATCTCGAAATGCGTAAAACAACAACAAAATCAAGAATCACACCCCAAAACCAAATTGAATCAAACTTTGAACTTCGAGTTTCTAAATTGCTTCGAACGCGTCGAATCATACTTAAACTACTCGGATCGACACCAAATTTTGCGTGCAAGTCTTAAATGACATTATGGACCTACTCCAACTTCCGGAATCAGATTCCGAACCCGATATCAAAAAGTCCACTTCCGGTCAAACTTCTCAAAAACCTTCAAATTTCTAGTTTTAGCCAAATGACTCCAAAATGACCTACAGACTTCTGAATCCCCTTCCGGACGCGCTCCCAATACCAGAATCACCATACGAAGCTATTCCCTAACTCGGAATCCCAAATGGATATTGATAACATTGAAATACACTTCAACCCAAATTTATGAAATTCTTCCAAAGTGTCAACTTCCACAATAGGTGCCGAAACGCTCCCGGGTCATCCAAAACCCGATCTGGACATACGCCCAAGTTCGAATTCATCATAAAAACCTGTTGGAACCTTCAAATCCTGATTTCGAGATTGTTTTCTCAAAAATCTAACCTTAGTCAATTCTTTCAACTTAAAGCTTCCGAAATGAGAATTTTCTTTTCAAATCAACTCTGAACTTTCGAAATTTTAATTCTGACCACACGTACCAGTCATAATACCTGAAGTGACAATGCTCATGGCCTCAAACTGCTGAACAACGTGCTAGAGCTCAAAATAACCGGTCGGGTCGTTACATGGTGTATCATACAACTGAGAGCAAAGGAACCTATTTATAGTGCTTGGGATTTCTTTATTGATATCATGTTAGCAGCACAAGTCAAACACCACATTATGAAACCAAAGGAAGATCTGTCGAAAAAATCTTCCTTATTGTGAACTTGGTTGGCTTGACATTTCAAAGCCAAAGGAAGCTTTCTTCCTTTCACACGGGCATGAGATGGACCCATCAAATCCCCCCCTCCAGTCCCATCCACCTGAAGGAGATATCTCCAGTTTTATTTTTATATAGAGATCATGCCGACAAGTTCTTTGCATAGCTCAAACTTTTCTCTCGGTACTACCCTGGTCAACATATCCGTAGGATTTTTCACTCGTGTAAATCTTCTTGACCTACAAAGATTCGTTCTCCACTTGCTCATGAATCCAATGATATCTGACATTGATATTCTTGTTCTTGCATGGTACATGAAGTTCTTGCTCAAGTCTGTTGCACTTTGACTGTCACAATAAACAACATACTCATTTTGATGCAATTCAAGCTCTTGAAGAAATTTCTTGAGTCATACCATCTCCTTGCTAGCTTCTGTAGCAGCAATGTACTCCGCTTCAGTTGTTGCAAGTGCAAAGCGCTTCTGCAATTTAGACTACCATGATATAGCTCCCCCTGAAAAAGTAAATAGAAATCCAATAGTGAATTTTTTATTATCAGTATCACCGGTCATATTAGCATCTGTATAACCCTTCAAGACTGGATCTGTTCTCCCAAAATACAAGCATTCATCCGAGGTTCCTTTTAGATACCTGAGTATCCACTTTAGAGCTTCCCAATGTTCTTTCCTGGGATTATCAAGAAACCTGCTAAAAACACCGATAACATGAGCAATATCAGGTCTGGTTCGTACCATTGCATATGTTAAGCTCCCGATGGCAGAGGAATATGGGACTTTAGCCATGCTTTCTTTCTCTTTCTTTGTTATAGGACACATTTTCTTTCTCAACTTCATATGACCAATAAGAGGCGTGTTAACTTGTTTAGCACTTATCATGTTAAAGCGTTTAAGCACACGTTCAATGTACTTCTTTTGTGATAGCAACAAAGTTTTATTTGTCCTATCTTGGACAATATCCATTCGTAGAACTTGTCGTGCTGGACCCAAATATTTTATGTCAAATGACTCGGACAAATCTTCCTTCAACTTGGCAATCAACTTCTTATCTTATCCTACAATCACCATGTCACACATACAACAACAAGATGATAAAGTTATTGTTTGAGAATTTCTTATAGTATACACATAGATCTAGAAAAAAAATTGTGTATATTTGACTTTTCATAAATGAGTCAAACTTTTTGTACTGATGGCTTGGTGCTTGTTTTAGACCACAATGAGTCCTTTTCAAGTTAAACACCATGTGTTTCTTTGCCTTTACTTCAAAACCTTTTGGTTGCTTCATATAAATCTCTTCTTCCAAATTTTCATGTAGAAATATATTTTTCACATCCAACTGCTCCACTTTAAGATCTAGGCTAGCTACCAAACTCAAGATTGTTCGAATATAAGTCATTTTTACAACAAGTGAGAAAATTTCATCAAAATCAATACATTTCTTCTGTTCAAAACCTTTTACCATCAATCGAGCTTTGTATCTGACCGACTTGTCATTTCAATCTTTCTTGAGCTTAATGACCCACTTGAACTTGAACGGTCTTTTGCCTTTTGGAAGTTCAACCAGTTCATACGTTCCATTCCTTTATAGAGAATTCATCTCTTCTTGTATGGCTTCCGTCCACTGGATTGGTTCCAGATGAGACAACACCTCACTGAAATTCTCTGGCTCCCCCTCATAAGTGACGATGATATACTCTGAAGAAGGATGCCTTGTGGACTATATCTTCTCTCTTTCATATCTTCTCAAAGGTTGTTGTCCTTCTTCTTCTTGTTGTTGCTCTTCTTCTTCCTCTTGTGGATTAGGGTGCTCCCCCTGCCCAACAACCTCTTTATCTGCACCTTCTGTATGCCATTCTTCACCTGTGGAAGGCTTACGTATAGGTACAGTAGGAGCGATAAGAAGATTAGTGATTATACTATTATCATTTTTGGTCATTGTTGATTGATCACCATCAATCTCGACCACATTCCACCGGAGCATGAAATTTTCTAGAAGACTTGAAATACATGGTCTTTTGTTCTCAAGAGATAAACCCATAAGCTTCTTGAAGCATCATCAATATATGTGAGAAAATATTTGTTACCTCTCATTCATTCTACATCCATTGGACCACAAATATCAGAATATACTAAATCAAGTACATTCAATTTTCTTCCATGAGTTGCTTGAAATGATATCCTATGTTGTTTTTCAAATAAACAATAAACATAGGGATTCACAGTTGTACCTTTCGCAAAGGAGATAAGTGATTTCTTGGCTAGGATCTGCAATCCCTTCTCACCCATATGGCCTAATCTTCAGTGCCATAAATTTGCAGGCGTATCATCTATATTAGCATGTAATCCACCTGCACATATCTCAGGGATTGTCTTGTACAACGTGTAAGGAGCAACTCCTTTAGCAATCACTAATGATCCTTTGGTGAGTCTCCACTTCCTATAAGCAAAGTGATTCACGTACCCCTCTCGATCTAGAGAGATCCCTGAAATCAAAATCATCCGCAGATCTGTTACGTGCCACACATCTTTTAGAACTAGTATGCATCCGATATTTGTCTTGATACAAATGTCACCAATCCCCACAATCTTTGAGTGACTAGCATTTTCCATCTTTACCATCCCAAAGTCTCCTACTTTGTACCTACAGAAAAATTCTCTTGCTAGTATGGCATGGTAAGATGTTGTTGTGTTAACCACTCATTCTGATTCTAAGATTGCTAAGTACATGCATTCATTCTCCTCGTGCGCGAAGAGAACCACCGTATCATCGTTGTGCACTGCTGCAGTTGTGTTGTCATCATTCTTCTGGTCACTACTCTCGCCTCGACCTTTCTTTGGGCAATCTCTTTTGAAGTGACTGGGTTGACCACAACTGCAACAATTTCTACCTTTTGACCGGTTCCTTGACTTTTCACGAGCTTTGGATTTATCACGGCTACTCGATGCACTATAAAGACTTCTTCCTCCATTTTCTATGATAAGAGTCTGCCCCTGATTTTCGACCTTTTTCCTTGTCTTATCATTGAGTATGATTGATGATGTGACCTCCTTTAACTCGATGGTATCTCTAACATGTAGGATGGTTGTTTCCAAATTATCATTGGAATATGGCAACGAGTTTAGAAGCAAGATAACATTATCTACTTCAGTGATTGTTTCTCCGAGATCTGGCAGCATCGTGACTAATCCATTAAACATATTTAAATGGGACAAAAAATATGTACCTTCACCCATATGAATGGCATACAATTGCTTTCTCAATAGTCACTTATTTTTAAGGATTTGGACTTGTATAGACTTTCTAGTCTTTTCCAAATACCACATGCATTATTTTCGTCCCCGACATTATTGAGTACTTCATCAGACAAGTGCAGTCTGATTGCACTAGCTACCTTCTTATCCATGTCTACCCAATCCTCGGCTTTCATGATGTTGGGTTTTGCCTCTTTACCATCTAGTGCGATGTCTAACCCTTGTCGGATGAATAGGTCATTCATCCTTCTTTACCATATGGAGAAACCATTATTACCGTTGAATCTTGTTACTTCATATGTTACTCCTGATATTTTTTGTCACCGTATAAAATTAACCGTAAATAATATTTCTGTGAATAAGTAGAATCTCGCTCTGATACTAATTGGGAAAATAATCCCCATAGAAATAATATTCACAGTATACCACTGTAATAAATACGTATTACTAAAATGCAGTAACCAACGGTAATAATAAAAAAAATAAGGACATCGAGATTTTTACGTAAAAACCCTTTTGAATAAGGGAAAAACCACGGCCGTAGAGGAGCAACTGATTTCACTATAGCTAGGATTTTATAATTTATGGTTCGAATAAAATACTTCAAGACCACTACACACTCAAAAGAAATAACTCTCTTTTGATTTTCTAACCTTACTATAGTTCCGCTCAAACTCTTTATATTTGTCCTCATAGAGTATTTTGCTTCTTACTCTGTGAATTATTTTTTTTCCATACGTTTGGTGTGTCTTACAACTGAGAGCAAATGCACCTATTTATAGTGCCTAGGATTGCTTCATTGATGTCAACAGTGATATCATGTTAATAGCATAAGTCAAATACCACATTGTGAAACAAAAGGAAGATCTATCGAAAAAATCTTCTTACTGTGCACTTGGTTGACTCGACATTTCAAAGCCAAAGAAAGTCGTTTTTCCTTCACCTGGGCATGGGATGGACCCATCATTATTTACTTTTAAATCCTAAAGAAACTCCAACTTAAAGATAATTTTACGTTATAATAAAAAATTAAGGGATAAAGTTGAACACATATAGTTCATCTATTTTATGTTAGAATTCCATTAATTGTAAGGACAAATATGAAACGATTTGCTAATGGTAAGGGTATGCGTTGAGCTCCCACATCAATTGAAAAGATTATTATTGTTATACATGATCTTGAGCAATCTTTACCTTTGAGCTAGCTTTTATTTTTAGGATTGAGTTAGATCTAAAGTCTATTTCCTTATTATGGTATCAGAGCCAAACACATCCAATTCATGATTTACATGTTATTTTTCTGATTTTTAAGGAATTTATTTGTTTTTCTACAAAACATGTTTTCATAAATATATTTAACCAATTAAATATGGAAAAATTGGCAGAGATTATTTTCCCCCTACTAAACACATCCAAAAAGTAAGGCAATTTTATGCGGGATAAAATTAATCACAATCTACGAAAAACAAAAGATAAAAAAAAAAGAAAGAAGAAGAAGTTAATTACTACATGAATAATTAGATATTGGCGACAGGTAACAAGTCACTCCCTGGCCAAATCCGACTCCAACCTCCAACTCTAACCCCACACCTACATTTTTCCCTTCAATTTCTTTGAAACTTAGCTTACACAGATCTTCCCCTCTAGTATCAGAAAATCCAGAAACCCAAACATAACTTTTTTTTACCAATGAAAAGAAGTCACATAGGATTCATCCACCATAAAAAATGGTCAACACCCATTATCGTAGTCACAATCTTGGCTCTAATACTGCTTTTTACACTAATTTTTTCCAACCCCAGTTCCTCAATTAGGCCTAAATCTTCAAACCCACATTCAAAATCAAATTTTTTTAGTGCAAAAGCTGAAATCTTGCCTGAGCTGCCTCGATTAGCTTATTTAATTTCGGGTACAAAAAACGACGTCGTTAGGATAAAACGGCTGCTTCAGGCAGTGTATCATCCTAGGAATTATTATTTGTTGCATCTTGATTTGGAGGCTTCAGACAGTGAGAGATTGGAGTTGGCTAAGTATGTTAAGTCAGAGGTTGTTATGAGGGAGTTTGGGAATGTTAAGGTTGTTGGTAAATCAGATCTTGTTACTTATAAAGGGCCTACTATGTTAGCTTCCACATTACATGTAATTGCTATTCTCTTGAAGCTGCCTAAGAATTGGGATTGGTTTATTAATCTTAGTGCATCTGATTATCCCCTTTTGACCCAAGATGGTTAGTACTTTGATTAACATTTTATTTATTTATACAATGATAATCAGTGGATTTGATTTGTTCGATGTGCGCCATTTATATTTGGCTTGAATTGTCTATGCAGTTGAAATATTTTGAAATGTGTATACTTGTACTTAGTTGCACTTATTGTCATGAAGGAGTAATGGATGTAGTGATGCTCTGAACCAGACTTAAAATCTTGAATTTGCGCTGATGATAATGAATTTGATCCAAATGCTGCTCTTCAGCAGCGTTTGCTCACAAAATTTTAAATTGATTGGCTCACCCTAATTTGTTGTTTCAATTTGATAGGAAGTGTAGTGTTTATATGGTGAATGTTGGAGTAAGGAGAAGTTGTGTGGCTGGAAATAGCTTGCTTATGTTTTAATAAGTTCATACTCTATTCTAAGCTAGAAGGGGAGCCTTGAAGCAACGATAAAGTTGTCTTCGTGTGACATATAAGTAACGGGTTCGAGCCGTGGAAGCAACCACTAATGCTTACACTAGGTTAGGCTGTCACCCCTTGGGTGCGGCCCTTCCCTGGACCCTGCATGAATGTGGAATACATTGTGCACCGGGCTGTCCTTTATACTCTATTCTAAGCTAGAAGTAGTATTATCATTTTTTCTAATTGTTTTTTTTTCTTTCCTTTTTTGTTTGGTACATGGGGAAGGAGCAATTTTATTAAGTTAATTACTTGAATATTTGCACCTTGTAATTGAGGTCTTGAAAAATCTATATCACAAGTTTATATAGTCTTTTCAGTTGATTATTCCTAATAAGTTACAGTTAGGACTTATGAGAATGTCATTATCACCACCTTTTGAAGGATATGTAGTTAATACGTTAACACAATTGATTATAGCTTCTGCTAAAGCTGTGTAAATTCGAGGTCTGGTCTTAAGTATGGTGTATGTAAGGAATGTTATACTGTCAGTTAAGAGTAATTAGTTCTCTGTAAACAGCAGAATAGGTTATCTTATCAAATAGATACAAAAGTATTACATCTTGTTTCTACTTGTATGCTACATTTTTGAGTCTGTCTCATTTTCACCGTAATTGATTCTGTTCTATTTCGCCTTAATTATTTGGTGAAGAAACCTGAAAGCCACTAACTTTCAATCAGTTTTTTCGTCTGGTCATTTCCTTTTCTTTTTCTAATGTGGTTAAACTCTTAGCTATTCCCAGCTTCCAGTTATCAACATTTGTTACGATCATCTTTATTCATCTAATCTCTTTTCTGTTTGTTCCAGATATGCTACACATTTTCTCATACTTGCCTAGGGATCTGAATTTTCTTGAGCACTCAAGTAGTATTGGTTATAAAGAGTGAGCATACTATCACTTGACTTGTTTCTACAGTGTCTTCTTTCTGATGTCTGATGGCAAACAGATCTTATCTGTGATGATTGCTGTTAAGTAACTTTGAGTTACTTATTCTATTTTCTAGGTTTTCAAGGGCGAGGCCTATTATCATAGATCCTGGTTTATATCATATGAAGAAATCTGGTGTATTCTGGGCTAAGGAGAAAAGATCAATGCCTGCTTCTTTCAAGGTGTTCATGGGTACTGCTCGAGATTTGCTTCCTTTTCCGGATTCGCCTATATATACGTGTATATTTGTGTTCTACGTTTTAGTAATTCATTTACCTTTTTACTTCACTGATAGGGCGTAGGTTGATTTTTGAGGAGGGAACTCGGAACAAAGTAAAGATTAGTACTTAGTTTTCTCATAAGGTCTCTTAAGGTAGATATCACAGTTACATGATAAAAATATGTTAGGCCAAATACATAGACGGCTCCTTAAACTAGTCCCAATTTTTCGTTTAGACATCTAAACTAAGCATATGACTTATTGGACACTCGAACTATACTCAAAGTGTACCAATTAGACACGAAATGCTGACTGGCAAGTGCGTGCTTCTTACTCAAAATTAAGTGCGTGGAATGGTGTTATGCTAAGCTACAACAAAGTGTTTGCCGGATAATATAAAACTTCACTGGAAAAGTAATTATCCGATCATTTTTGTTCTATTTACTCTTCTTTTTCCAAATTCATTTCTTCTGCAATTTCTTCAGCCACATATTCAAACCAATTCTTCTCCCGTTCTTTGTTCTCTTGAAGAAAGCTCATTCCAGTTACTTTCCTGTCACTCCACAACGGTATTTCTGCCATTTTATTCTAGCAACCATCTAGAATATATGGCCAATACAAGAGCAGTGCATCAATGTTTAACTGGCAAGGAAATATACATTACATAATAATTCAAATTTTTAACAGCAGCATCCAATCTCAAAACTCTCAAATGCTGCATGCTCTTCAAAATTTTCCCAGAACTCCAAATAGTCGCCGAGAAGTGCAAATGTAATATAGCCGATGGAAGAAAGATGTTTCTGTTGAGCACCATTTTTCATTTATCTGGCACAGTAAGGATTTTACCTGCCATTCTTTAAAGCCATTTTCAGCCACGTTGTGTTTCCAAGCAAAGTGGGTCTATGATATCCACTTTGTTTTTCCACGCCAAGTGGGTCTATGGTATGTTATTACTCTACGTTTCCAAACAAGGTGGGTATTTTTACCAAGAAAATTTTCAATGGTGTCCTATTGATGTTTAGTTTTTTCCCACTTTCTTTCCGTTTTACACTTACATTTTGCAGCTAATGAAGTAAAAAATGTGCTCCATCGTTTTTGGACTTCTTTCTGTAAGTCTGGCCAGTTTTTATTTTTGAAGAAGGAGATGAAGAGTTCTTTTTTCCTCAAGTGTTTTTGCTTTTCTCTTTGCTGATGTGTTTCTTTTTATTGGTTCTTCTGCCACGTCACCCGCAGTTAAATTTCACGCGCTTGAAAATTTTAACTGATTGTGCCTCAAGTGTCTAATTGGTACACTTTGGGTATAGTTGAAATACAGGTCATATGCTTAGTTTAGGTGTCTGGATGAAAAATCAGGGCAAGTTTAAAGGGCTGTCTATGTATTTGTTATAAGTTTCTATTGAATGATTGTAAGGGTAGCTTCATCTAAGTAGGGAGTTAAGTGGGAAATGTATCGGGGATGTTGGCGCTCTTCTGGTGCTTATCTATGTTTTCCGAGCTTTAACAGTGCTCTAAGAACAACCCATAAGAAAACAGAGGTCTAAGAGTATTCTGCAGGCAGAGTAACATGTTTCCTACCGGTATTTAACGTTAAAGTATAGCAGATGGTATACTGCTATACTTTTGTTTTTTGGGGGATTGGCCTAGGGGAGGAGATGGAAGGACTAAATCGTTCCATTTTCTTATTTGGAAATTTGCTTATAATTAGCCTTCATCTTCCTTTTCGATTCCTTAACTTGTTACCATCATATGCAAAACACAGACATAGGGGCACAAAGTAGATTGCTTTCAAGATGATATTTGAACTTTTTCTCTTAACTGCTATTTATAATAAAACTAGGAGTGAGTTTCATGGATTATGAGTCTTCTTTCCACTTGATTGTATCGAAATAGTGTGGCACCAAGAAGTTGTGTAAGATAGATAATTTATGCCATTCATCGGCTGATTAATTGGCACTTGCTTATTCTTTCCCACAAAATATATTAAGGAGCATATCCCCATGTAGAATGTCCTTTTAATCATCATTTTTTCTGAAGTCATATAGCCCATGATCGCTACATTAAGAAAAAAAGGCAGTCCGGTGCACTAAGCTCCCGCTATGTGCGGGTCCGGGGAAGGACCGGACCACAAGGGTCTATCGTACGCAGTCTTACCCTGCGCATTTCTGCAAGAAACTGTTTTCACGGCTCGAACCCGTGACCTACTGGTCACCAGGGCAACAACTTTACTAGTTACGCCAAGGCTCTCCTTCCCATGATCGCTACATTACTTTATAAAAAAAAAAAGGTGTCATGTAGCCCATGATCTTCAATAAATGCTTAACATTTAGCTCTCTTTT
>AWOL01S0186252.1:0-13017 GCA_000715115.1 Nicotiana otophora | reverse complement strand
AACATGACACTATTGCGGCATGCAACCCGATCCAAACAGTTTACCCGTGGCGGCGTGCCACCCGATCTGCACATGATAATCAAGAAGAAAACACACACATCAAGCCGTAACGCTTATACTTACAAAATGCCCGAATATTGACCACAAGGACACCGAGTGCAAAAATACAACTCTGAGGAGATGAATAGCGTCATACGCTACGAAACGCAAGCACAACTCATGTGCGATAAATGACCTGCATCTAGAGAGCCATCCTGCTCACATAACATTACAAGCTACACGGGACCTCACACCGATTCTGATCATACCATGCTGGGCTAATAACCTTTCAAAAATCCATAGTGACCCTATTCATGACACACACGAGCAACCGTCCCAATCCGAAACACACTCTCACATTAATGATAGTACCCCAAAATCTCCATACTTGGTTTCAATCTATAATAGTCAAGTGACTAGCATGTCACACTCATACAATTTCCCCGTGGGGTACGCTTCCACGACCTTTCGCTCAGGTAGCCGAGTCCGCACATCCATACCACCAAATGTACTAATTTTGTAAATTAAATCACAATCTACAAATCAATACACAATGCCTCTTACATAGAACACAATTCTCAGGTGACACTAAGATAACGCCAGCTCATTCTAAACATCTGAATACTTTCCTGCTCGTCCGAGATCGTCAAATTCTTATCAACATCGAACTGCAACCTTGATCCTCAACTTTTAATTTCCCATGCCGCTCACTGCACCCATCATGCCACTACGTGAGAATAAACACTTTATTAGCTAGAGGACTTTAACTTAGCTCATTTCAGAAGAGCCAATGCAACACGCAACTGAATTCTGAAACCGCAGAAAATACAAACCTCAAGTCGTGATCTAAACCACCACGACTCTTCCGAAAACCCATTTACACCACAAGGTCATTTGAATCAAATACCTCCCAAATTAATCAGGTTAGGGTGGCTGCCGAGCCCGCACGTCTAACCACAAACCACAAGTATAAATTCACCCACCGAAGGAACTGATCATTGCCACAATCATGATGATTCAACCATTACTAACCAAACCAACCTCTTCCAATTCACTCTTGACTTGCCTTAGAAATAATAGCAGCCACATTCAAGAATCATAACGAAACTCACAACACTCCTCCCGAGTGGCCACTTCATGAGACCACATTGTCTCAATACCCATGAACCAAATCGTACCTTCCTCATGCGCACAATAACATCTTCTTTGAAAGACCTTCCACAAATCCGAAGCTATTTCTTTCTTTCCTCCCATAATGCACCGCATATCCGATGATAACATAGAATATTCCGAGTCCCATTCAAAATCCACTGCGAACACTCAATCCTTAACCATAAAACGGACCCGAAACCCTTAGGCACTGCACTTAAATTCTTGAGCTCTCTGGACCGTTGTTGAGAGTCACCCACTCTGACCTGATCCCGAACATAACCAAACTCCAACGCTTTGCTAGCACATGAATACCCTCTCAAAGAAGCAACCGGCTGAATTCGTTTCCTTTCACCTTACATGCACGAGAAGCATAGACTCTGAATCTTCCCAAAACCTGCACCTGAATCGATAAGATGAAGTTCATCACACATTAATTAAGTTCCTTGTTCGAGTTACTCTCGATGTTTTATTTTCTTAGTCATAATAATTCACCAATGCACTGATAGTTAGAAATCGCACAAGCAAACAATCACGCAATCTAATCATAGACGGTGGGGCTCCCCCACTTAGCTTTACGCAACCATCATATAATGTAGGGCTCAAAATGATTCCCCCTTCTCAATTACCGTGATCTCGCACTGTTAACCCACTAAATTCTTGAAATCCTTTTGTTAGTCTTTCCATGGACATTCTGAATCAACAGTCACAATCACATATCCGACCCCTTATCGGGTAGCAAGTAAAATTCTTCATAGAAACTTCACCATCATTACACAACCGTTATCCTGCTCACAGGAGATAACCCACTTGTGAAATTCCATGCCGACATCTTCCAACGACGTCGCACCAGGTACAACTACCATGAGTTCAACAATCCCCATGAGCCCATGCTCGCCCACTGGCTATATAAGTTTGTTCTTTCCCCATTGACATCAACTGAGAGTTCACAATATCATCCAAACTCAAGTCATTTTGCATCTAAAACGATAGTCAAATCTTCACACCCCTCTTTATTTCAAGAAAACTCCTTTCTGCCATATTAAATCTTTCTCCGTACAATAATCATCATTCCCAAATAAAATACGTAGACCAAATTGCCTTCCATCACGATTCTCAAACTGTTCTACACTTTCTCAAGGTATGTGGCTATCCTACCACAGACTCTATAGTCTACTTTACCTCTCCCACTTCGGTCAAACGATCTCCTTTAAGAAACTTATCAACCTCCGCTTCTCATACTTGACCTGCTAATAATTCAACCACCGTAAGGCACTTCCCACATGTCCTTCCTCCTTCTTCGTTACCCAAATACTGCATCAAATCAAAATCCATCTCTGTAGCACCTGAACCAATAAACTGTTTCCGAATCTAAGCCTCTTCGAAGATCATCTTTCTCGAGCTATCAACTTTAGAAATACCGATTCGATTCTGAACCGCTGCACACAACTATCTTTGGCAACCGTCTCTCAGGCACCATTTCACAACACCCTGCCCCGAAGGCAAAATCCAAGAAGACTGTAACACTGGTAAACCGTAATTCATTCAAACGAGGACGGCGACACCGCATCATAATGAAAATTCCACCACGCTAAAAAATATCAAATCCCGTTACTTTATCAACTAAACATGGACATCTATAGTCCGATTGCCTTTCTTCCGCTGGAATTAAATGCTGAACCCCTTAATCATGCACTGACAAATCCTCTCTTCAAGCCATTCACTGCCTCAACACATAAATGATCACCTTACCATTACACTAACATTGTGCGATAACAACGCATAGACATCGTAGCAATCCGTGCAGAGTCTCGAAACCTTAGAAAATACCGATACTGAGCTGGAACAAAAGAACATCCTTCCGCAAGGCGACGATAATAGCCTGCCCGAACACGTAGGGAAAATTATTCTGTACCACGTCTGTAGTACCACTACATTCCTCGACTCTCAATTAATAACAAGCGCTTCTCGTCGTATAAGATTGAGTAGGAAGGAAATAAAGGCACAAGCCTCAATGGAATCAAACCGCACGATGAGGAAATCAAAAAGGGAAGTGGTCCTAAAAATCCTGTAGCCTTTTGAAGATAAGTACATACGTCTCCGTACCGATCCACAAGACTCTACTGGACTTGTTCATGACTCGTGAGACCTAAATCTGCTATAAATCATGATGGCGGCCAACGCCGCCGTCAGGCAATCCAACAATGATTTACCAATTCGACTACTCATTTTAATATTTGAAATCATACTTTTCCTTAATTGAACAGTATAAAATAGAATTTATAGGGTGAATAAAAATGTTTACACGAACCACCATAAAGAGTACCCTAAAGGAAAACCCCCAGAACCCGATGTCACAAGTGCATGAGCATCAACTAGAAAATTTAATAAAATACAACATCTGTCTAGAATATAAATTAGACAAGAAAAATATAAATAACTCTGATGGAGACTCTGTAAGCTGTGGAGCATAACATGGAAAGAAGCTCACAGTAAAGTCCCCGCAAAAACCGCCAAAAAGTACAGCAATATAGCATGAGTACGTAAATCAACGTGTACCTCGTAAGTATCTAGCCTAACCCTAGAGAAGTAGTGATGAGGGGTCGACATAGACACTTACTAGAGGTCCAATAAGATGGATACAATAGGAGTAAATAGATGTGTAAGGCCCGTAAAATGTTTCCTAAAAACCCGAATTCCGTGATGCCAA
Source organism: Nicotiana otophora (assembly GCA_000715115.1). Taxonomy (NCBI): domain Eukaryota; kingdom Viridiplantae; phylum Streptophyta; class Magnoliopsida; order Solanales; family Solanaceae; genus Nicotiana; species Nicotiana otophora. The sequence continues at coordinate 9,119 of AWOL01S0186252.1, read as the reverse complement.
AGTAGGCATAGAGGTGCACTGGGGAGTTAATTAGTGCACCAGGTTCGGACTTTTTGGATTGATCAGTGTGCTGGGGAGTTGAAGGAAAATGTTGGGCAGAAGTACGCATTTCTAGGGCCCATTCTGCGGAGCGCAGACTGGTCGTAGAGTGGGGCAGGTTTATGGGCATTTTTTATGTCAATTTAGCGGCCATTATGCGACCGCATAACCGTTTTGCGGGACATATTCTTGTCGCATATCCCTCCTTAGAATATCTCTGAGGGAGGTTCTGTGGTGCATTATGCGACCGTAGAACCGTTATGCGGTACATTATGCAACCGCAGAACAGGTCTGCGGGCCGCATAGTGACCGGAGACCAGGTCAGTTTATTTCCTAGTTTTGGCACCCCAATTTCGCGGTCATTTTGCGGACTGCATAACCATTATGTGGTCGTATATGCGACCGCAGAACCCGTTCCGTAGCTTCATTTTTGGGGTTTTTAAACTCGACCAAATTCCGTTAAAATACACCCCATAAACCATTTTGAGCACATTTATGATAATTTAGAGGGAGAGGGTGAGTTGTTAGAGTGGGGGAGAAATATTTAACCATTATCCATCAATGCTTGCTCAATCATTGAGGATTAACAAAGAAAATCTTCACCCTACAGGTAAGAATCTATGTCCAAGCTCTCAATTTCGAAATTTTGCAAAAATGGGGTAATTAAAGAGGCAATTATTGGGTGTGGGGGTTGTTTTCTTGCATGCATGTATCCTTGAAGTATGTGGGAAGGTTGTGAGCTAAACATGGTAGAAAGTGGGTTGGAAAATGATGGAATCTTCCACAAAAGAGCCTTAGAACCTTAATGCACACCTAGTGTTTGATAAAATGCTCAAATGAGCTAAAATTATGATCATCTTCCTAATTTTTGGTTCAACTTGTTATATTTCTAAAACGGATTGAAGCTAAGAATTTCGGATCATATTAGAGTCTAAGAAGATCAATTGAGGTATGTTGGCTAAACCCCCTTCTTCTTAGAATCGAATCCCATTATGTTCATGTAGTTGGAGTAAGTCCTTGATTATAATTGATTTGGCTATTCCTAATGTGGTTGTGTTGGAGGATGTATGTTCAATACTTATTCTAAATGCTTCCTCATGTCATATTGTCATTTTNCATGTCATCTTGTCATTTGAGGATGTATTCAAAATGTGAAATATGTGTTAGAAATGTTAAGACTTCATGTCGAGATCAAAATAAATATTGTTATGACAAGTTGTGTGATAAGCCTCTATGTGCCTTGAATTCTAAATTGCTCACATGTGAAATCAAGAGTCTTGAATGAAAACCGTGTTGTTATTGATGATAATAAAAATGTTGGATTGTGGGAAAAGAACTTGAATTATGAAATAGGCCAAGTGACAAGAACGACTTTATAATTAAAGCCACTTGTGCTAATGTGCTAAAAAGATGGGAAAGGAATATGAAGTAAGATGATCGATTGAAATGGTTGATGTCTCGAATGAGATGGCTTATCCAATCGGGCCAATGTCGGACTCTGTGTAATAATACGGTGGTATTGTGAGTGAAATTATGAATATTGTTGATGTCTCAAATGAGATGGCTTAGCCGATCGGGCCGAGATCGGACTACGTGTAATAAAACAGTGGTATTGTGAATGAAACAGTGAATATAGCTGATGTTTCAAATGAGATGACTTAGCCGATCGGGCCGAGATCAGACTCCGTGTATGAACACGGTGATATTGTGGACTGTGGTGTATTGGCACTAAAAACCATCCAACCTGATAATGCAGGAATTGACTTAAAAAGTTACGTGATCCTTATCTTGGTGTTCTAATATTGTTTGAAGCTCTTATTGAATTATTGACTATTCCTCTTGTATTATTATTCATTCTATTGAGATGGTGTTTAGCTATACATACTAGTGCTATTCGACGGTACTAATGTCCCTTTTTGCTGGGGGTGTTGAATCGTTAAATGGATGCATGTGGTTACATAGCAGAAAATGTTGATCACAGATAGGTGCTGCCTTCTCTTCTCAGCAGACTCGGTGAGCCCCATTTCATTTCGGGGTCATGTAATATATCTTTTTCTTATATTGTTGTGCTTTTTGAGGTATAGACGGGGCCTTATTGCCGGCACATTCTTTACACTCTTTTGTATCTTTAGAGGCTCCGTAGACGCTATGTGGGTTGTATATGGGTGCTAAAAAGGTCAAACGGATTATGTTGTATTTTGCATTTTTGTTCCACTAAATCACAAATGTATGCATTTTGGAACTTAACAGGGAAGTAGCAGCATGAAATGGTTTAGTAATGTCTATATATATATATCATCCTTCTACTATTTAGGTAATAAAACATGCCTTCTTTTATCATAAGCAAGTTGGGTAGAAAGAATTTAACAAGCTTTCTCGATCGGGTTCACTCGGTTGAGCGCTGGTCGCGCTCCCCGAGGTCGGGGCGTGACGAACTTGGTATCAGAGCCTAAGGTTTTAAAGTGTCCTAGGATGTATCAGAGCAGTTTCCAGTAGAGTTCTTCTTATCGGTGTGTTGTCGACTACATATATAAGTTGGAGGCTACTTGGACATTTAGGGACAATACCTTTCTTTGATATTCTGGATCGTGCGATGAAACTGTTTGTGAAGCTGTTCCTCTTCTAACTCGTGCATTCCTTTAACTTGCAGTACATGGAACCTAAAAAGAGAGCAACAACTGGCCAAGGAGCCAATGCCGCCTTAGGAGTGGCAGTTGACCCTTTACTTGGTGAGGCGGGTGAATACCCGAGGGGTGAGGATAATCCCCTGACTGCTACACTACCTGATTCCACTACACATGTTCAGGCCACACCAGTTCCTGCACCTACTGAGGGTGCAACGGTTCCTCCAACTGATATTTCGGTTCCACCTCCAGCCCCAGCTTCCGGTTTTGGTATTTCTAATGGGTATCTTAGGGGAGCTATTCAAATACTAACTCAGATAGTGGCTTCTCAGGCCCAAAGGTCAAATGTTGCACCCACATCTTTCAGTCAACCAAGGGATTCCACTAGTTCTAGCGTGAACAGGTTTCTGTAGTTGGATCCTCCGGTGTTCACGTGTGCTAATCCCGAGGAGGACCCACAAGACTTCATTGATGAGATACATATGACTCTCTAGGTTATGCGCGCTACTGAGATGGAGGGAGTGGAGTTGGCCTCCTTCCGCCTAAAAGGGGTGGCATATTCTTGGTTTGAGCTGTGGGAGGACTCTCGGGAGGAGGGGAGCCCTCCAACGAGGTGGAGTGAGTTTGCTGATGCCTTTATAGACCATTTCTTGCCTACCGAGACTAGGACAGCCTGTACCGTAGAGTTTGAGAATCTTAAGCAAGGAAGTAAGAGTGTGTGGGAGTATCACATGGAGTTCGCGCGCCTGTCGAAATATGCCATTCACATGATGTCCACCATGGAGGCCAGAGTGCGTCGGTTTGTGCAGGGCCTTAGCCCTTTGGTTATTAGTGAGGCTGCCACAACTACCTTAAATTATGATATGAACTATGGTAAGATGGTAGCGTTTACTCAAGCTATAGAGGCCCGAAAGTTAAAGAATAGAATGGAGAGAGAGGGTAGCAGTAGGGCACGATCTGCAGGCAACCCTGGGGATTCATTTGGTGGTGGGAGATTAGCTTTTAGGGGAGGGTCATCAGGGACATCCCAGTCTTATGCTCAGTCTTCACCCAGTGCACCGCCAGCGAGGCACAGTAAGCAGCATGGGAGTCGCTTCAGGCCCAATCAGGGCAGCAAGGGGTCCCACCATAAGGACCGATCATGAGGGAGATTCAAGCAGTAGCGGAGGCCCCCATGCTCCAAGTATGAGAGGATGCATATGGGGATCTGCTACCATGATATGTCAGTATGTTATGGGTGCGGAATGAGGGGTCATATTCAGAGGGAATGTCGTTCATCTTGAAAAGGTGCGGGCAGGGGCACAACACAACCATCCAGTTCTGCAGCTGCTACATCTCCAGCACCCCCTCCAGCTCGAGGCTCTCCAGCACCAGCAGGGCGTGGTGCAACTAGGGGTGATGCACAGAGTTCAGGAGGACCCAGCCGTTTCTATGCTATGAGTGGTTTCCAAAGTGCAGAGGATTCTCCAGATGTTGTCACATGTATTTTGACTGTCCAATCTCATGATATATATGCTCTTATTGATCCCGGTTCCACCTTGTCCTATGTTACCCCTTATGTTGCTATAGAATTTGGGATAGAACCGGAACAACTTCATGAGCCGTTCTCTGTATCTACTCTGGTTGGTGAGTCTATTGTGGCCCCAAGGGTGTATAGGGGTTTTGTTGTTACCGTATGTGGTCGGTACACCGTGGCCGATCTCATTGAATTGGGGATGGTCGAATTTGATGTAATTATGGGGATGGATTGGCTTTTTTCATGTTTTGCTAAGCTCGACTGCCGAACTAGTTGTTGAATGGAGGGGGGATAATGTGGTGTTGAAGGGTAGGTTTATTTCTTACCTTAAGGCCACGAAAATGATTAACAAGGGGTGTATCTATCACTTGGTCCGGGTTATGGACACCGATGATGAGGCACCTACACTTGAGTCTGTGCCGGTTGTGAATGAATTTCTAGAGGTCTTTCCTGATGAGCTCCCTGGGATTCCGCCAGACAGGGAGATTGATTTTGGGATTGATGTGATGCTAGGCACACAACGTATATCTATTCCGCCCTACAGGATGGCACCAATAGAATTGAAGGAACTAAAGGAGCAATTGAAGGATTTGTTAGAGAAAGGTTTCATCCGACCGAGTGTGTTACCATGGGGCGCACCGGTCCTCTTTGTAAGGAAGAAAGATGGGTTACTAAGGATGTGTATTGACTATCGGCAGCTCAACAAAGTCACAATCAAAAACAAATACCCACTACCAAGAATAAATGATTTGTTTGATCATTTACAGGGTGCTAGATACTTCTCAAAAATTAATTTATGATCCGAGTACCACCAATTGAAGATCAGGGAGCAGGATATTCCGAAAATAGCTTTCAGAAGCCGGTATGGGCACTTTGAATTTCTGGTAATGTTCTTTGGGCTAACAAATGCCCCAGCGGCTTTCATGGACCTTATGAATCAGGTTTTCAAGCCTTTCCTCGAATCCTTTGTGATAATGTTCATTGACGATATTCTTGTATATTTACGAGGTCGGGAGGACCATGCCGATCATCTCAGGGCAGTGTTGCAGACTCTTCATCAGCACCAATTGTACGTGAAATTTTCAAAGTGTGAATTTTGGCTCGAATCTGTCACATTCTTGGGTCATGTTGTCTCNAGATTTCAGAACCCGGTATAGGCACTTTGAATTTCTGGTAATGTCTTTTGGGCTAACAAATGCCCCGGCATCTTTCGTGGATCTTATGAATCGGGTCTTCAATCCTTTCCTCGACTCCTTTGTGATAGTGTTCATTGACGATATTCTTGTATATTTACGAGGTCGGGAGGACCATGCCGATCATCTCAGGGCAGTGTTGCAGACTCTTCATCAGCACCAATTGTACGTGAAATTTTCAAAGTGTGAATTTTGGCTCGAATCTGTCACATTCTTGGGTCATGTTGTCTCCAGAGAAGGAATTAAGGTTGATCCTCAAAAGATTTCAGCAGTAAAGAATTTGCCTAGACCTACAACGCCAACCGAGATTCACAGTTTCTTAGGTTTAGAAGGGTATTACAAAAAGTTTGTGGAGGGATTTTCTCTACTCTTGCCTCTCCGTTGACTAAATTGACTCTGAAAGCGGATAAGTTCCAATGTCTGATGCTTGTAAAAGAGCTTCCAGGAGTTGAAATCAAGATTGACTATGACACAGGTGCTAACCCTGCCAGAGGGTACATATAGATTTGTGGTATATTGTGATGCTTCAAGAATTGGGCTTGGGTGTGTATTAGTGCAACATGGCAAGGTCATAACATATTCTTCTAGGCAACTCAAGAATTATGAAAAGAATTATCCAACTCATGACTTAGAACTTATAGCAATGATTTTGGCATTGAAGATTTGGGTCATTTTTATGGGGTCCATGTGGATGTATTCACGGACCACAAGAGTCTTCAATATATTTTCAAGCAAAGGGAGATGAATCTGAGGCAGAGAAGATGGCTTGAGTTACTCAAGGATTACGACATCGATATTTTGTACCACCCAGGAAAGTTAATGTTGTGGAGGATGCTCTTAGATGGAAATCTATGGGTAGTTTGGCCCACTTGGACATATGTCAAAGGTCGTTGTCCAGGGAGGTTCACCAGCTAGCTAGTTTGGGAGTTCGCCTCGCGGACTCTAGTGAAGAAGGGTAATTGTGCAAAATAAGCTGAATCATCGCTTTGTTGTGGAAGTCAAAGAGAAGAAATACAACGATCCATTGTTGGTACAGCTGAAGGAGGGGATTCATAAAGATAAAACGATGGATTTTACTCTTGGCATGGATGATGGTACACTAAGGTACCAAGGGTGGCTATGTGTTCCAAATGGAGATGGTCTCTGGGAAAGAATCATGACTGAGGCTCATGCTTCTAGCTATTCCGTGCATCCAGGTTCTATAAAGATGTATCATGACCTTAAGGAAATCCATTGGTGGAATGACATGAAAAGGAATGTCGCGGACTTTGTGGCAAGGTATCCGAATTGTCAGCAAGTGAAGGCCAAACATCAACGGCCTGGTGGGTTGGCACAGAACATAAAAATTCCAATATGGAAGTGGGAAATAATTAATATGGATTTTGTAGTAGGATTACCGCGCACTTCGCGCAAGTTTGACTCAATTTGGGTGATCGTGGATCGACTCATGAAATCAACAACTTCTTGCCAGTTAAATCTACCGACACAACAGAACAGTATGCTCAATTGTATATCAAGGAAATAGTCAGGCTACATGGCACTCCAGTTTCTATCATTTCCAATTGAAGGGCTCAGTTCTCGGCCAATATTTGGAAGAAAGTTTAGCAAGGTTTGGGTACTCAGGTAAATCTTAGTACAACCTTCCATCCACTAACCGACGGGAAAGCAGAGCAAACTATTCAGACGCTTGAGGACATGTTGCGTGCTTGTGTTCTTGATTTCAAGGATAGCTGGGATGATCATTTTCCACTCATAGAGTTTACTTATAACAACAGCTTTCATGCGAGTATTCAGATGGCACCATTTGAGGCATTGTATGGTAGGAGATATAGATCTCCCGTTGGGTGGTTCGAGATTGAGGAAGCTTAGTTGATAGGGCCAGATCTCGTGCATCAGGCTATGGAGAAAGTTAAGACCATTAAGGAGCGGTTGAGGACTGCCCAGAGTCATCAAAAATCCTATTTGGATATCCGTCGCAGAGACTTAGAGTTCCAAGAAGATGATTGGGTATTCTTGAAGGTTTCCCCCATGAAGGGCATTATGCGGTTTGGGAAAAAGGGGAAATTGAGTCCGAGATATGTCGGGCCGTACAAAATCATTCGGAGAATTGGCCAGGTGGCGTACAAGCTTGAGCTACCACCCGAAATGTCATTAGTCCACCCGGTATTCTATGTGTCTATGTTGAAGAAGGTAGTTGGGGATCCGTCAGCCATTGTGCCGGTTGAGATCATTGAGGTTAATGAAGAATTGTCATATGAAGAAATTCCAGTTGCCATTCTTGATAGACAAATTCGAAAGTTGAGGAATAAAGAAATTTCCTCCGTGAAAGTGTTATGGCAAAACCAGTAGGCTGAAGAGGCCATGTGGGAGGCCGAGGAAGAAATGAGGAATAAGTATCCTTACTTGTTTGAATAGCTGTGTAATCCTTTCTTTTTATGAACTTGTCGCCTACGAATTTTGTATCACTTGTTTAATTAATGCAAAGGTGTTCATGTTTATTATATGTTGCTTATGAGGCCACGATTGGTATTATTATGAATTTTGTTACGTTGTTGGGTTGTGCATATGTTTGTAAGATGTGTTTTTGGGGCTCTCTAAAAGGTGGATAGGCCTAGTTACAAAGAAAACTCTGGCGAAAGGTTTGGAAATTTGGGGAGTTAGTTAAATTTGGGTTTGCTGGTGTAGGGTATAAAAAACTGAGTTGCATAAGGTGCTAATAGCAAACCCTGATCCTCATTCAAGGAACAATGATCTTAAGTGGGGGAGGATGTAAGGCCTCATAAAACGTTTCCTAAAACCCAGGATTCTGCGATGCCAAAGTAGGCATAGAGGTTAATAGTAGTAAAACTGCTTCGCGGCGAGCTTGATCGCCGTACTTTGGACTTTTTGGATTGATCAGTGCACTGGGAAGTTGAAGGGAAATGTTGGGAAGAAGTATGCATTTCTGTGGCCCATTCTGCGGCCGCAGAACCACTCTGTGGACCGCAGACTGGTCGCAGAGTGGGGAAGGTTTCTGGGGTATTTGTGATGTTAATTTTGTGGCCATTATGTGACCGCATAACCATTTTGTGGGCCACATTCTTTTCATATATCCCACCTTGGATTTTTCGGAGGGAGGTTCTGCGGTGCACTATGCGACTGCAGAACCGTTCTGAGGTGCATTATGATACCGCAGAACAGATCTGCGGGCCACATAGTGACCGCAGACCAGGTCACTTGTTTTCCTAGTTTTGGAACCCCAATTTTGCGGTCATTTTGCGGACCGCATAACCATTATGCGGTCGCATATGCAACCGCAGAACCCGTTCCGGAGCTTCAATTTTGGGGTTTTTAAACTCGATCCAATTCCGTTAAAATACACCCCACGGACCATTGTGAGCATATTTCTGATATTTTAGAGTGAGAGGGAGTGTTCTTAGAGTGGGGGAGCAATCTTTAACCATTATACATCAATTCTTTCTCAATCATTAAGGATTAACAAAGGAAGTCTTCACCCTAAAGGTAAGAATCTATGTCCTAGCTCTCAATTTCGAAACTGTGCAAAAATAGGGTAATTAGAGAGGCAATTATTGGGTGTGTGAGTTGTTGTCTTTCATGCATGTATCCTTGAAGTATGTGGGAAGGTTGTGAGCTAAACATGGTAGAGAGTGGGTTGGGAAATAATGGAATCTTCCACAAAAGACAATTAGAACCTTAATGCACACCTAGTGTTTGATAAAATGCTCAAATGAGCTAAAACCATGATCA
>AWOL01S0186242.1:0-14726 GCA_000715115.1 Nicotiana otophora | reverse complement strand
TAAGGCTAAGCCCTTCCTTCATTTTGGCATGATCTCATAATAACATGTGTTTAATAACGATGCGTAAAGAGAAGTTCATACTCCCAAATTTATATACACTATCCTAGTATCATAAATTACAATATTCTACTTATCGAGACTTCATATTTAATTGAGTATTGTCTTCTTCCAGTCAAGAGAGAAGAGAGCCTATATATACAGTATTACAGTATTTTCATTACCATCAAGCTATAATCAATGGGTAGGCCCCTATTGGGCAACCTCTGATCATATGGTAAGTTATCAACCGAGCCTACTATGGCCGATCACCTATGAGCGAGCCCAGTTGGCCAAGATACAGAGCCTAGTATGGCCGAGCGCCTATGAGCGAGCCTACTAAGGCAGAGAAGTTATATATATACCGAGCCTTATAAGGCCGGACAAATATTTTACTTACTATATTGAGAGAATTGAGTCAGTATCAGCAAGTAAGCAGATCTTCAGATTATCTTTGACTCCTAGTTACTTTCAGTTATTATATTATTAGTTTATTTTCAGCTTTCAGTTAATCCTTTGCCTTACATACTCGGTACATTATTTCGTACTGACATCCCTTTTACCGGTGACACTGCATTTCATGCGTACAGATTCAGACAGACAGACGAGTAGACCTCCTAGTAGGTGTTGCCCGAGTTCAGTTTGATCGGTAAGCTCCGCGTCCTTCAGAGTTGCCGGGTCTAGAGTTTTATGTACATGTTGTGTATATATGTATATATATATATATATATATATGTTATGGATATGTTGGGCCCTGCTGCGATGACAGTACATCCATCACTAGACGCTTGTAGACATATCATGTCAGTTAGTGCAGTATATTAGACTTGTAAGCCATGTATGTATATTTCTTGGTTTGCTAGCCGTAGTACTTACATCGGCCTTGTCGGCCAAGCTTTATATTGATATTTTGTCATCATTCGCAAATTGTCTTGCAATGTGGCCCATGGCCCAAGTATGACATTATATATGTTCAGAGTCTCTTAGTCGTAAGTTGGTACACAAGGATAGGTGAGGCACTGAGTGCTGCTCTCGCCCCCCAGGTTTGGGGCGTGACAAAAGTGGTACTAGAGCAATTCTATCCTAGGGAGTCTACAAGCCGTGTCTAGTAGTGTCTTATTTATGGGTGTGTCGTGCACCACACTTATAAGTAGGAGGCTACAGGTCATTTAGGACTGTCACTTTTCTTCTTACTCTAGATTGTGTGGTAGAGCTTAGTTGTAAGAATTCAAACTCCTAAACTCTATGTTACTCGTAATAAGACAATACCTACAACCAAACGACTGTTGGTAAGAGATTGCATGTGGATGTGGGAGAGTTGAATCAGAGGAACTCGATTTTGCATGATGCTTATGATGAGTAAATGTAAGGTCTTGAGTAGGTCATGTGTGTACTAAGAACTGTAAGCTTCTCGATAAGGAACCTTAAGGTAAGAATATCTATCCACCCCTATGGTGACAGGCAATGAGAGATTCAGAAGGTAGATACAATCTTCAACAATTAAAAGGAGCAAGATGAGAAGGGTACGAGGTACATAGTTAATAAAGGTTAACAATATTTACAATTCAAGCAGAAAAATATAAGCATTGTGAGTTACTTTCAACAGTAACTGAGATATATTCAATTGATCACATCCATTTCAGTTATGCCCTATAGGGGCTAACGAAAGTAGTATCAGAGAAGGACAGATATCAGGATCCGGCTGGGGTTAGAGTAACCCACAATGATGGATGGATTGTTTGCGTTAGTTGACCTTTCCGAAGGATGTTGCATATGTGCTAATAGATTTCCCTGTTAGACACCCAGATGGTGCACACTAAAATAGTACAGCTAGATATGAGCACTACAAAGATAGGCATTTGAAACTTTAAATGGATAAATATTACCTAAGTGTGGCTCCCGTCCTTAGTAAAGTGAGAACATTAAGAAACCCGAAGAGTCAGTGGATGGAGAAAGGTGAGCTAAAAGCAAAAGAACGTCTTGTTAAAGTTTTCATAATAAAGTGATAGACAGAAATGTTAATAGGGAAATAAGAAGAGAGATAATAAAGCATTATGAGTAATATATGATACCTGGATTACAACGGTAGATAAAAAAAATGACAGTATTACAGAGTCTATAGTCAAGTAAAGGAAGAGTCGAGAGGTGATAGGCCTTGAGGCAACAAAAGAGTATAGGTCATAAAGTCATATCCTCATTTCGAGAAATAAGTTTGTGACTCTAACGTGATTACCAGAATGAAAGGTTAGACCCCAGAGTAATAGAAATCAGTATGGATTGGTGAACAGCATAAACTAAACATGAATTAAGATTGAGTGATTTGATAATGGTCGGCATCATGAGAATTTCAGATTGCGCTCCGGCGATATTAGAATGGTCAACAGAAGAAGATTTATGAGAAATTCGGAGAATGGTCATTCAGGAAGACGCTATCTTAAAGCAAGCAATGTGAAGAAAATTAAGCTTAAGGGACTGTATGTGCCAGTTACAGTAAGTATCACCCCCGTGAGTAAGGAATTTTATTATTCGTGATACAAAAAGATTACCGCAAGGCAGGTAAGGGTCATCGATGATATGAAAAGATGCCAAAGATGAAGAAGTAAAACATCTATATGTAGATCATCATAGCACTAAATCTTAGTACTCCCCTAAAAGGGGGAATATGGAGTGATGTGACATTAAGTCAGAATTCAGTGATTCTAGTAACTATGGAATGGTAAAGGAAGAATGTTATAACAAAAAGGAATGAGATTGCACTTATTCAAATCCAATGGATATGCTACGACTCCAGACAATTATGCAAGCACGACGTCAAGGAGAGGAAGTAGGGGTTTCATCCCGGGATGCTTTTGATAAATAAGGAGCCAGTGCGAGAGGTAAGTTAAGACAAAATAAAAAACCCAAGAATGATTACGCGGAATACTGATATGAGAATGGGCCAATGAGTAGTCAGTAGTTGATTCAGGAAAAGCCTTGTTATGGCTAGACAAGAGGATACTGACAAATCAACAGATCGTGCAAAATAAACATAGTGAACCCCAACATGAGGCATTTCATATCGCAGATATGACATCGTAACCTTGAGAAATATTAAGATAGGAGTTGGGGTAGAAAAGGTACCGTATGAGTGTTACGGAGATACAAAGAGTCCCACTGGGAAGACAATCAAAATATCAGCTCAAAAGCAATCCTACGAACAATAGGGCATGAAGGTAAGTAAGTGAGGTTAATTACAAGTAAGAAAGAACATCAAAAATTCTGCTGGATAAACGATGTAATAAGCTCACAGCCTTGCAAGAATAAGAGGGTCCTCCCTAAGTACTACAATGAAAGACTAACTGAGGAAATAAGTTAGAAGGCTTCAAGCTAAGAAGAGTTACCTAAAGAGGAAATGGTCATGTAACAACAGTCTCACAACAACATTGTATTCACTCCACCAGAAGGTGGCACCAATCGTGGCTAATGAACTGGGAGAAAAACCAGAAGTAATATTCGAGACCATATGAATTGCACAAAATTCCGACATGCATGGGAACTAAGATAAGCTAAGTATGCACGCAACAAGGGGGCAGAAAGACCAGGAAAAGTAATTGCTTGCATTTAAAGAAAGTTTAGAAGGAACGAAAAGAATTATTCGATTAGTGATCTAGAGTGAGTTACGTTATAAATGCACTTTAGATTTCCGAGTATTATCCATGCAGCATATATGTTGGCAATCACACAGCTGTAGAAGACTCTGGTATAAGTTAAAAGAAAGAATTGAGTCTAGGTCATAAACAAGGGATTGAATTGTTAGATAATGGTATCACGGATATTCCATATTGACTATGAAAGACTAAAGTAATAACTAATACCAGGAGCTGAAGATCGGAAGATAGCTTAAGCCTACACGAAGTCTGATCAGAGGGAAGAGTAAACTAAAGAGTTACATCAACGAAACAAATTAGGAGTCTGGTTATTGGACCCGGAAAATTTTAGACATCATGATTGAGATCATTGCAGAATCACTATTAATATCAGAGGTACAATAGAGATAGTTCAACAACCATATTCTATAACGGATCTACGATAAAGCCAGTTAGAAAAGTACCATCCTCATAAGAAGTCAGTATGAAGCTCCCACTGGATTGTATATGTACCAGAAGTGCAAGTGTTATAATAGATCTTCAAGTCGTGGATGTGAATTATACCTATGTGGAAGGGAGGTCATAAAAGAGAGAGAATATGTGAGGCGAGATATTAAGGTAAGTAAGGTAAAGGTGAACAATGTACGAGATACTCAAATGCATAAGGTTATGAATAGTCCATACTTCAGATAGAAGGCCAGAAGCTCAAAGACTTATTATCCAGGAATGATATCGACATCATCAGTGGCATATTTTCCGTCCTAGGGTTTCTATGTATCGGGAGGTCTAGTTAAAAGAGAAAAGAAGAGTTAGAGACAATGCGGTTTCTCGCTTGATGTTCCAGAATAATATGAGTAAATCTATGGTGCAAGCAACTTGAAGGAAGATTGCAAGTAGTATAAATAGATATGTGTAGGTCGCAAGCTAAAGTGTGGTAAAGCGACAAGGTTTTAGGAAGGCAGGAGTAAGGATAAGAAAGGGTAAGTGAGCAGGTGACGAGAATAGATAAGTCCTCAAGATTAAGCCCATGAAAACAAGGGAGCTAATGGTCTCTCTAAGATATAGAAAGCTCAGTATAGCCTGAGTGAACTCAAAGGAGTCTAAGACTATTAGCATTTAGAAGAGATAGAGTGATGCCCTGATAGTAGAATGAGGGTGTAATTGTGATAAATGAAGGATGATGTTTGGGCCTTCGATGGAGTAATGATTTCATGAATTGTAAAGGATTAAAATACTCACGTGAGGAAAATCACATTGGGATGCTATGAAATACAGTTATGAAAGCATGGTATCTCCCCAGGCGGATCAGTCTAATCATTTCAGATGTTCCCCGATGAGACGTGAGCCCTAGCGATAGTATTACATAAAAGCTCAAGTTATCAGTTGTAGATGATAGATCAACATTAAGGTGAATCAACAATGGATGGACAAAAGTCATAAAGTATGAGGTGAGATTAGGCCGTCATTCATAAGATTAACAGTAATGAGGAAGCATTAAAGTACATATATTTATACATATGGGATAAGCAACGAACGTAACCTGGAGTTTGGTAGCAGATTGAGGTAAGCGTTATGGTATATTATGACCTACTTAAATGTAGTAAAGTCATGTGGATAGGTAACCGAGCCTATGAAATAAGATATACCAATATTCGTAAGTTCGACAAAGTACCGAGTGAAGGACTTTAGTATACGTACAGATGCCCAAAAGGACATCTTGTCAAGCTCTGTGTGTGTTTACAAAATGAGGCCTAAATATTGGTTAAAATCTGCAAGAAAACGATGGAGGGAATAGTCGAATAGGCGCACATACAAGGAAAAAGTGGTACAGGCTGCATGATAGAAGGTAGCAATAGTTACGAGATTGGATGAATTCCGACCACAAGTCGTGGTGTGAGAAAGAGGCGTAAAGGGAGGAATGCACCAGCCTCTGGATTTATTCACAGAAAAGTTGCCTAGATAGCAAGGAGAATACTAAAGTATTCGGGAAGAGCTATAAGCTATGATAATAATAAGTGCATCAGTCAACATTCGAGGACGAATGTTCCAAAGGGGGAATATTGTTACACCCCATGTTTTTGTACGTGAATGTACGCCATAAGTAAATTGATCAAAGCTCGGAAATGAGATGTTACATTCTGCATTTTTGTACGTTAAATGTTCGTCGTAGGCTAATCGACATAAGTTCGAGAAGGAAATTATTTTGAGATTATAAGTATGCTATTTCAAACAAGTGATAAGTAAATTCGTGAAGGTGAGAGGGTAAACGAATCAAAGAAAATAAGTTTCGTCGAAGTTTGGCAATTTGGGGTAAAATACGGTCCGAGCTATAATACCCGGCATTTATGGACTAGCGCCATACAAGGTACCACATGGCCATGATAGTAGGGTGTATAAGGTGTGTTAAAAGTAAGTAGTATTTTAAGTAATTTGAGATAATTCTTAATTATATTGGTAATTGGTTAATTATTGGTTAGTGGGAATTAATAAATTAACAATTAATTAGAATTGGATAAGCATGATGGATCTTACCACCAACGTGGTACCCCATGAAGTGGTTAACAAAGCCACTAAGTGACTCATATAAGGTGTAGCAAAGTGTCACATTATTAGAGTACATAACAAGGTTAAAATTTTCTTTAGCCTTCTGAACGTGAATTGCACAAATATATTCACTTTAGCAACGCAAGCTAATGTTTGCTTACCCCCCCCCCCTTCCATTAAGATTCGGAGAGACAGTATTACATTTCAGAGAAATTTCATACGTGATTTACAATGGTCGGAGCTGTGACGTGAGATTTTGTGATTTTAAGGAAGTACGGTGCAATCCTTATCAAGAATATCATATGGATTTTCCCCTACTTCGATCCGCCGTTACATGTTGTCGCTATTGACGTGTGTTGGAAGTATTGTCAAGAAAATCGGCTCAGGTATATTAAGGCTAAGCCCTTCTTTTATTTTGGCATGATCTCATAATTTCATGTGTTTGATAATGATGCATAAAGAGAAGTTCATACTCCCGAATTTATATACACTATCCTAGTCTCATAAATTACAGTATTCTCCTTATCAGGACTTCATATTTAATTGAGTATTGTCTTCTTCCAGTCAAGAGAGCAGAGAGCCTATATATATAGTATTATAGTATTTTCATTACCATCAAGCTATAATCAATGGGCAGGCTCCAATTGGGCAACCTCTGATCAGATGGGAAGTTATATACCGAGCG
The DNA here is from genome assembly GCA_000715115.1 of Nicotiana otophora. Lineage (NCBI taxonomy): Eukaryota > Viridiplantae > Streptophyta > Magnoliopsida > Solanales > Solanaceae > Nicotiana > Nicotiana otophora. The sequence continues at coordinate 7,835 of AWOL01S0186242.1, read as the reverse complement.
CACTGTGGTCGAGCGCCTATGAGCGAGCCCAGCTGGCCGAGATAAAGAGCCTAGTATGGTCAAGCGCCTATGAGCGAGCTTACTACGGCAGAGCAGTTATATATATACCGAGCCTTATAGGGCCGGACAAATATTTTGCTTAATTTTGAGATAATTGAGTAAGTATCAGCAGGTAAGCATATCTTCTTATTATCTTTGACTCCCAGTTACTTTCAGTTATAATATTATCAGCTCAGTTTCAGCTTCCAGTTAATATCTTATCTTACATACTCGGTACATTATTTCGTACTGACGTCCCTTTTGCCGGGGACGCTGCATTTTAGGCGTGCGGGTTCAGATAGACAGATGAGTAGACCTCCTCAGTAGGTGTTGCCCGAGTTCAGTTTGATCGGTAAGCTTCACGTCCTTCGACGTTTTCGAGTCTAGAGTTTTATGTACATCTTGTGTATATATGTATATATATGTTATGGATAGGTTGGGCCCTGCTCCAATCACAATACATCGTTCACTAGAGGCTTGTAGACATATCCTGTCAGTTAGTGCAGTATGTTGGGCTTGTAAGCCTTGTATGTATATTTGTTGGTTTGCCAGCTATAGTAGTTATGTCGGCCTTGTCGGCCCAGCTTTATATTGATGTTTTGTCAGCGTTCGCAAATTGTCTTGCAATGTGGCCCATGGCCAAAATATGACATTATATATGTTCAGAGTCCCTTAGTCGCAAGTTGGTACGCAAGGATAGGTGAGGCACCAGGTGCCGGTCTAGCCCCCCAGGTTCGAGGCGTGACTAAAGTTGTTTGAGAGCAGTTCTGTCCTAGGAAGTCTACAAGCCGTGGCTAGTAGATTCTTGTTTATGGGTGTGTCGTGCACCACACTTATAAGTAGGAGGCTACTGGTCATTTAGGACTGTCACTCTTTCTTCTTACTCTAGATTGTGTGGTGGAGCTTAGTTGTAAGAATTCAAACTCTTAAACTCTATATTACTCGTAATAAGACGATAGCTACAACCAAACGACAATTGGTAAGAGATTGCATGTGGATGTGGGAAAGTTGAATCAGAGGAACTCGATTTTGCATGATGCTTATGATGAATAAATGTAAGGTTTTTAGTAGGTCATGTGTGTACTAAGACGTGTAAGCTTCTCGATAAGGAATCTTAAGGCAAGAATATCTATCCACCCCTATGGTGACATGCAATGAGAGATTCAGACGGTAGATACAATCTTTAACAAGTAAAAGGAGCAAGATGAGAAGGGTACGAGGTACCCAGTTAAAAAAGGTTAACATTATTTACAATTCAAGTAGAGAAATATAATCATTCTGAGTAACTTTCAACAGTAACAGAGATATATACAATTGATCACACCCATTTCAGTAATACCCTATGGGGGCTAACAGAAGTTGTATTAGAGAAGGAGAAATATTACGATCCGGCTGGGGTTAGAGTAACCCAAAATAGTGGATGGATTGTTTGCGTTAGCTGACCTTTCCAAAAGATGTTACATATGTGCTAATAGATTTCCCTATGAGACACTTAGATGGTGCACTCTAAAATAGTACAGCTAGATATGAGCACTAGAAAGATAGGCACTTGAAGCCTTGAAGGGATAAATATTACCTAAGTGTGTATCCCGTCCTTAGTAGAGTGAGAACGTTAAGCAACCCAAAGAGTCAGTGGATAGAGCAAGGGGAGATAAAAGCAAAAGAACGTCTTGTTAAAATATTTAGAATAAAGTGATAGACAAAAATGTTAGCAGGGAAATAAGAATAGAGATAATGAAGCATTATGAGTAAGATATGATACTTGGATAACAACGGTAGATAAAAATAATGACAGTATTACCGAGTCTATAGTCAAGTAAAGGAAGAGACGAGATGTGATAGGCCTTGAGAGAAGAAAAGAGTATAGGTCATAAAGTCATATCCTCATTTAGAGAAATAAGTTTGTGACTGTAGTGTCATTGCTAGAAGGAAAGGTTAGACCCCAGAGTAATATAAATCAGTATGGATTGGTGAACAGGGTAAACTAAACATGAATTAGGGATTGATTGATTTGCTAATGGTCGGCATCATGAGAATTTTAGATTGCGCACTGGCGAAATTAGAATGGACAACACAACAAGATTCATGAGAAACTCAGAGAATGGTCATTTAGGAAGACGCTTCCCTAAAGTAAGCAATGTGAACAACATTAAGCTTAATGGAATGTATGTGCTAGTTACACTAAGTATCACCCTCGCAAGTAAGAAATTTTATTATCCTTGATACAGAAAGATTATCGCAAGGAAAGTAAGAGTTATCGATGATATGAAAAGATGCTAAATATGAAGAGGTAAAACATCTATACGTAGATCATCATAGCACTAAATCTTAGTACTCCCCTAAAAGGGGGAATATGGAGTGATGTGACATTAAGTCAGAATTCAGTGATTCTAGTAACTATGGAATGATAAAGGAAGAATGTGATAAAAAAAAAAGAAGAAGGAATGAGATTGCACTTATTCAAATCCTACGGAAATTCTACGACTCCAGACAATTATGCAAGCACGACATCAAGGAGAGAAAGTAAGTATTCCATCCCGGGATACTTTTGATAAATAAGGAGCCAGCGCGAGTGGTAAGTTAAGACAAAAGAAATAACCCAAGAATGATTACGCGGAATACTGATATGAGAATGGGCCAATGAGTAGTAGTAGTTTATTCAGGAAAAGCCTAGTTATGGCTAGACAAGAGGATACAGACAAATCAACAGATCATGCAAAATAAACATAGTGAACCCCAACATGAGGCATATAGTCTCGCAGATATGACATCGTAACCTTGTGAAATATTAAGATAGGAGTTGGGGTAGAAAAGGCACCGTATGATTGTTACGGAGATAAAACGAGTGCCACTGGGAAGACAATGAAAATATCAGCTCAGAAGCAATCCTATGAGCACAAGGGCATGGAGGTAAGTAAGTATGGTTAATTACAAGTTAGAAAGAACATCAAAAATTCTATCGGATAAAGGATGTAATAAGCTCGCAGCCTTGCAAGAATTAGAGGGTCCTCCCTAAGTACTACAATGAAAGACTAGCTGAGGAAATAAGGAAGAAGACTTCAACCTAAGCAGAGTTACCTAAAGAGGAAATGGTCATGTAACAACAGTCTCACAACAACATTGTATGAACTCCACGAGAAGGTGGCACCTATCGTGGCTAATGAATGGGGAGAAACATCAGAAGTAATATTCGATACCATATGAATTGCACAAAATTCTGACATACATGGGAACTAAGATAAGCTAAGTATGCACACAACAAGGGGGCAGAAAGACCAGGAAAAGTAATTGCTTACATTTAAAGAAAGTTGAGAAGGAACGAAAGGAATTATTCGATCAGTGAACCAGAGTGAGTTATGTTATGACTGCACTTTAGATTTTCGAGAATTATCCATGCAGCATATATGTTGACAATCATACAACTGTAGAAGACTCTGGTATAAGTTAAAAGAAAGAATTGAGTCCAGGTCATAGACAAGGGATTGAATTGTTAGATAATGGTATCACGGATATTCCATAGAAGCTATGAAAGACTAAAGTAATAACTAATACTAGGAGCCGCAGATCGGAAGATAGCTTAAGCCTACATGAAGGCTGATCAGAAGGAATAGTAAACTAAAGAGTTACATCAACGAAACAAATCAGGAGTCGGATTATTGGACCTAGAAAATCTTTGACTTCATGATTGCGATCGTTGCAGAATCACTATTAATAGCAGAGGTACAATAGAGATAGTACAACAACCATATTCTATAATGGCTCTACCATAAAGCCAGTTATAAAAGTACCAGCCTCATAAGAAGTCAGTATAAAGCTCCCACCGGATTGTATATGCACCAGAAGTGCAAATGTTATAATAGAGATTCAAGTCGTGAATGTGAATTATACCTATATGGAAGGGAGGTCATAAAAGAGATAGAATATGTGAGGTGAGATTTTAAGGTAAGTAAGGTAAAGGTGAACAACGTACTAGATACTCAAATGCATAAGGTTGTGAATAGTCCATACTTCAGATAGAAGGCCAGAAGCTCGGAGACTTATTATCCAGGAATGCTATCGATATCGTCCATAGTATATTTTCTGGCCTAGGGTTTCTATGTATCGGGAGGTCTAGTTAAAAGTGTAAAGAAGAGTTAGAGACGATGTGATGTATCTCTTGATGTTCCGGAATAAAATGAGTAAATCTATGGTTCAAGCAAGTTGAGGGAAGGTTGCGAGTAGTATAAATAGATATGTGTAGGTTGCAAGCTAAAGTGTGGTAAAGCGGCAACGTTTTAGGAAGGCAGGAGTAAGGATAAGAAAGGGTGAGTGAGAAGGTGACGGGAATAGATAAGTCCTCAGGATTAAGCCCATGAAAACAAGGGAGCTAATGGTCTCTATGTTATAGAAAGCTCAGTATAGCGTGAGTGAACTCAAAGGAGTCTAAGACTAGTTGTATTTAGAAGAGATGGAATGTTGTCCTGGTAGTAGAATGAGGGTGTAATTGTGATAAATGAAGGATGATGTTTGGGCCTTCGATGGAGTAATGAATCAGGCCTTTCTTCATGTATATGGATGAAATACTGTCCAAATCTCCAAGATTGAAGTCGATTGAAGTCTGATCTGGAGATGGTACTTTCCAGAATTGGGCAAGTACTTATGTAATATCATAAACGTGTGACAAGTAGCGGAGAAACTTAGATTTGGTAAGCAAAAAATGACGGAATCCCATTATCAATGGGATTAGGAGAGGGATTTAAGGGGGAGGCGGCTAGGGTTCTTCCAAAGAGAGAAGATGAGGGTTTAGAGGATTTGGGGGCGGCTGTCTCAGAAGAATGGGTGTTAGGGTTTGGACTGAGGGTAATTAAAATGGGGAAATGGCATTGGGTCATTGATCATTTGAGCATTTAAGATCAACGGCCCGGATTAGAGGAGAAGCGGGGTGGATTGTAGAACGGGTCTCGACCGGGTTATAATTAAATGGGTCATTTGGTTTTGGGATAGGGGGATTGGGCCAAGGTGTTTTGGGGTATGGGTTGGTATTTGGTTCCGCAAATTGGCTTAGGATAGGTCTATGAAATTAAATATGCAAAAGTTATTTAAAATAATTTATAAAAATGATTAATAAATAGTAAAAATATTATTTATGCAATAAAATGGTGGGAAATAATTGCTTAACATTATGAACTTATAAAACATATATGTGGGTGTAAATAATAAATTTGGATGATTCAGTCATCACAAAATAATTTGGAAGGGTAATTAGTAAATATTTCAACAGTAATGCCAAAAATAAATTTTAAAGCCTTAAACAATTATGAAAAATTATAGAAAATATTTATATGGCTCCTGTCAATTTGTGATAATGCAACAATGATATTTATAAACTATGAGGGCAAAATTTGGTATCAAAAAGAATAAATCATACTTTCCGACCATAATATACCAACTGGAAATAATGTAGACTTCTGAAAGACGTGCTACTAGAGAAATCGCACATGAATAGGGATAATCATCATTGAGAGGGCTTAGAACTACTAAACATCACAGTACAAGAGTCAATTAGAAAGAATGAGAGACTTACACTGATTCATGCAAAGAGAGAATGTTGCCCTACATACCTTGTTGGAGATCTAATTAAAAATTATGGTGGTTAGCTTCGCCTCTGATGAATCTTCAGAATTGATTACACTAGATGATAATCGACACGACTATGACTCCAAGATCTTCGAGTTAAATCTTGGTAAATCCAGATTCACCTTCTACTTTGCCTTAATTTGCTACGAAATTCTAAAGAGGCGTTGAGAGTATTTTGAGAGGACTTGTTCTGATGATAATTCTGGAATGAAAGAGAAAGAGCCTCACTGCCTTTTTAATACTGTTACCAAACATAGGAATTTACGCCACTTCCACATGCAAAACAGGTTACCCCATTCCAGTTGTTGCAGTCTGTGAGACACATGGTGCAGCCCAAATGAAACGTGTGACCACTTTCTTGATTCGAACGTGTCTCCAGCTGATTGGCCTCGCTACGATCCGCACTTACCATACTTTATTTAAGTGTGGAGTGGAACATCATCTCCTCTTCGGAACATTCGTACTCGAATGTTGAATTGTGGCCTATGATGATAATTGCGTTGCTGCCTTCCATAGTGGGGAATAGATGGGGGTACCTAGATTTTATGTCCTCTTCAGCTTCCCGCATCATCTCCTACTTACTTTTGTTCCTCCAAAGTACCTTAAACGAAGCCAATTCTCAGGTTCGCAGCTTACGGACTTGTCGATCTAAAATGGCTACCGTAATTTCGTCATAAGATAGGTCTTCTGTAACTTGGATATCTCCAATAAGGGTGACACGGGATAGATCACTCAAGCACTTTCGGAGTATAGATACGTGAAATACCGAATGCACTGCTTCCAGTTCCGAGGGCAACTCAAGCTCATAAGCCATGTGACCGATAGTCCGCATGATTTGATATTGTCTGATATACCAGGGGCTGAGTGTGCCCTTTTCCCCAAATCTCATCAGGCCTTTCATAGGTGACACCTTCAAGAACACCTAGTCCCCCTATAGAGAACTCTAATTCTCACAGCCGGTTATCCGGGTAAGATCTCTACCTCCTTTGGGTGGCCAACAATCTGTTTCGAATTATCTTCACTTTCTCTACGGCCTGCTGTACCAGCTCTGGTCCCAACAACTTTGTTTCACCCACTTCGAACAAGCTAATAGAAAATCCGCACTTTCGCCCATATGGGGCCTTATACGGTGCCATATTATACTACTATGGTAGTAGTTGTTGTTAGCAAATTCAATGAGTGGTAGATGATCCTCCCAATATCCCTTGAAGTCCAGGACACGCGCCTGTAGCATGCCCTCGAATATTTGAATAGTGCGCTTGGCCTGGCCATCATCTTGTGGAAAGAAGGTAGTGCTAAGGTTGATATTTGTTCCCATCTCCAGAAGATAGGTATAACTAGGCACCCCTGTCTTATATGATGGAAATCGGAACCCCATGGAGTGGAACTATCTCCTTAATGTATATCATAGCATAATCTTCCAATGAGAAGGTAGTCTTAACTAAAATAATGTGATCCCACTTGGTGATCAATCGACGATAACCTATATTTAGTTAAAATTTCACCATTATTGTGGTAATCCGGTAATAAAATCCATATTGATCACTTCCCATTTCCACGTCGCAATTTCCATATTCTGCAGCAACTCTCCCAGTTGCTGACGTTCAGCCTTGACTTGTTGACATTTTGGACATTGAGCGACGTACTTGGCGATGTCCCTATTCATGCCATTCTACCAGTATAGTTATCTGTAAATCCCTGTTAAAGATTTCCTAAGGATATAAGATTTTAAAGTGATCCAACGGTAGTCGTGAATAACATATTCGAGTATTAAAGGAGATCCATGGGATGCAACCACATCATTTTGAAATGGAAATATATGTTTAAGGTGTGTTGGAACAGACTAAGGAGTTTTGTGAATGACAAGAACTTATGTAGAACAAACTGAATACATTAAGTGGAAAGGATGTCTAAATTCGCACAACATCCTAATTCAAATGCATTTTTCTACCAAACTGTAAAGACATAGGAAGTAATCTACCTATCAAATTAAATCCCTTTACGTTTACTTTCCAATGCATCAAACCGTTTGTTATTTGGATATTTCTACAGACAGTTATGGCCATTTTACTGGACCTATGTCATATGAGCGCAGATGCACGGCCGCACATATTTGGGAGTTTCTGCCTTATGTGCACGGCGCACACGTAGGAGCCCATTAAATAACCCCAAAGCTGGGT
>AWOL01S0186229.1:7618-23483 GCA_000715115.1 Nicotiana otophora | reverse complement strand
CTCGTCACTACTTTCAACCTATGGCTAGGTTTGTTACTTACTTAGTACATGGGGTCGGTTGTACTGATACTACACTTCTGCACATTTCATGCAGATGTTGGCTGTTGTTATTGCTGTGCTCGATGGTTGCGGGATTTGAAGATGTACCTGCATTCCTGTTGTAGCTGCCTCTTGTTCAGGATAGCCTTAGATTTATAAAAGCTCTGTTTATGTATTATTCAAACAGACTATGTATTTATTTCATTTCCACTTGGTATACTCTATTCTTTGACATTTCTAACTTAGTTCCCTTTCTTTACAGGCTTCAATGCTTCACCATAAGATCTTCCTTGGGTATCGCTTGGAAATCAGCTAGCTCAAGTTCAATCTCAAGAAGCAGGCCCAAAACAAAGGATATTCTCAAGCTCCTTAGTGAGCAACAGGATGGGGCCATCAAGGGTCTTCAGGCCGAGCTAGAGAGGGCTCATAAGGAAGCATTGATCCTGAGGCAGGAACATGCCGCCCTGCTTGAAAAGGTAAAGGACTTTGAAGTTAAAAACGAGGATCTAGTCATGGTGACTAACAAAACAATCTCCTAGGTCCAACAGAAGATCGAGCTGATTGACCAACTCCGAGCCGAGATGAACGAGGTCCAAGCCATGGCCAATAGGTGGAAAAGTAAAATGGACCTTCTGGCTTCAGAGAAGGAAACTGCCAAGATAAAGCTGGTATCGGTAGAGGTCCGACTCTGAGTTGCGAATGAGAAAGCTGACAAGTGGTCTCAACAGAACGACGATCTTCGAGCACAGTTGAGCTTGGCCGTCACAGAGAGGGACGCCCTCGGTAGAAAATACGAGGCAATGAAGTCCAAGTTGGCTGCAACCTCCACTGATGCCGATGAAATGTTGGCCTAATACAAGGCTAATGTGGAAGCAACTGAAGTCTGCCTGAAGGCAAAAGCCTAATATATGAAGTGACTATCCCGCAGAGAGACCCTCGAGGAGATTCACGCCCGAGGCTTTAACCTGTCGGCTGAGATTGAAGAAGCCAAAAAATCTGAAGCCGAGGCGAAGAAGCTTTATAAGCCCAAAAATGCCGAAGGCTCCGAGGGTTCTGAGGGTTTGCAGGGATCCGAAGGCTCCGACAGCACTGGCGAAGAGTCGGTCCCTAGCGAAGATCAGGCATAGATGCCTTAGTACTTTTTTGGTTTTTGTCTTATGTACACTTTTGTTTATCTTGAGGTCGTTTTTGTTGGGCCTTTGTAAGTATATTTTGGAATATATAAAATTTTTCCTTTCTGGCAATTCCGAGCCTTTACGTTTGTAGCATCTTTTAATAATTTCTATTCTTGTAATGTTCCTAATGCCTTAGCATAAAATCCAATGTAGTTATAGGGCGTCCTTTTTACCGAAGTTCGAATGGAGCTTGACTTCAATGCAACCTTGTTTACTCAAGGCTTTAAAAACTCGGTGTGATTGGAAATTTTTTCAAAATGCTTAAGTGATTTTAGATGGTGCTTTTGCCGAGAGTAACCTTTTAGTAGGTTCTGAATTTTTATAAAGTACTTTCTTTTGATTACGAGCTTCGGACGTCTCCAAGCCATTTTCTAAGCATCCGTAGCCTTTTGTTTTTTGCTCCGTCCAATAGGTTTGGTGCTCCCGGGATCTAGTAGATCGGTTCATCCAAATACTTTTCAGATGATAGTCCCCGAGTAGAGGTAGCCCTTGGGTTCGATAGTCCCCGAGTAGGGGTAGCCCATGGGTTCTTTAGTCCCTAAGTAGGGGTAGCCCTTAGGCTCCTACGATCCGAGTTTTAAGAGGCAAGAAAATGTATAATATCAAGGTGGAACTCTTTTTCATTTCAATGGGTAAAGTACATGATAAATATTTATATCATGGCTAAGGTGGGTAATGTGGTCACGGTTCTTACGACCGTTTGGACCTTACAATGTATCCTAACCACCGAGCCTTAGCTACTAAAGTACGAAGTGTCCTCCCTTCCTTGCTAAGAACCCTAACCCAGGGATGATAGCCCCCATTATTCGAGGTTGAGTTTGAAAGGGCTCAGATACTATTGATGCGCAATGAATGCCAATTGAATCTGATTTAAGACCGGCCTTCGAATCTAAGTTAGCACGTTTTACTGTTGCCTCATTAAATACCTTGCAAAAAAACCCAGTTTGGGATAAAACCGGTTCAAGGGAAAAGAGTACAACGCATGCTTTCAGACCTAATAGCCATATCCATTATTGAGCGTTGCCTGTAAGTATTAGTTTGATTCATAACATGATAAAAGATTAGTAGAGATCATAACTTAGCAGTAGTACCGTTTTAAGTGTGTCACGTTCCAATTGTTCGGTAGTTGCACACCATTTCCCGCTTTGAGTTTGTATGAGCCTTTACTGGTAATTCCGATGATTTGGTATGGTCCTTCCCAATTCTATCCCATCTTCCCCTCGTTCAGGTCCCGGGTGTGTAATGTTACTTTCATCAACACCAATTTCCCGATCTTGAAGTGTCAAAGGTTGGCTCTGAAGTTGTAGTATCTTTCTATCCATTATTTCTGGGCGGCCATCCTGACTAGGGTGGCCTCGTGTCTTTCATCCAATGATTCCAGGCTCATGATCATGGCCTCGCCATTCGATTCTTTGGTCGCATATTAGAACCTGAGGATCGGTTCTCCCACTTTGACTGGTATTAAGGCTTTGGAACCGTAGACCAGTGAAAATGGGGTGGCCCCGGTACTAGATTTTGAAGTCATACAGTATGCCCACAGGACTTTGGGAAGGATTTCCTTCCATATTCATTTGGCACCGGTCAACCTCTTTTTCATGTTTTGGACTATGGTCTTGTTCGTAGATTCTCCTTGTCCATTTCCACTCTGTTGGTAAGGTGTTGATAGTATTTTATGGATCTTGTGATCTTCGAAGAACTTACTTATCTTGTTGCCGATGAACTGTTTCCCATTATCGCATACGATCTCGGCCGTTATCCCGAATCTGCATATTATGTGGTCCCAATGAAGTCAATGACTTCTTTTTCCCGGACTTTCTCGAACGCTTGAGCTTCGACTCATTTAGAAAAATAATCAATCATGATAATATGAATTGAGCCTTACCATGTGCCCATGGTAGGGGACCGACAATGTCCATTCCCCATTTCATGTACGGCCACGGGGATAAGACCGAATAGAGTAGCTCTCCCGGTTGATGGATCAACGGTGCATGTCTCTAGAAGCCGTTGCATCTTCGTACAAAGTCCTTCACGTCTTTCTCAATGTCGATCCAGTAGTAGTCGGCCCCGAATAATTCTGCTCTCTAATGATTCTCGCAAGTGCCTTTGTGAACTTCTCTAAAGACATATCTGGTATCTCCCGGCCCCAAGCATATGCCCAGAGGGCCGTCAAACATTTTTCTGAATAGAGTCCCATCGGACAAGATAAACCTGGGAGCCTTCGTACGCAGAACTCTCGATTCTTTAGGATATGAGGGAAATTTTTTAGTCTCTAAGTAATCTATGTAGTTGTACCTCCAATCCCAAGTTAAACTAGTAGAGTTTACTTTGGCGTGGCTTTCTTCTATTACCGACTTCATGATTTCTACTAATGTCCCCGAGTTGAACTCATCGTCATCAACCGAAGACCCCAAGTTGGCCAGAGCATCGGCCTCACTGTTCTGAACTCGGGGCACGTGCTGTAGGGTCCATTCCTTGAATTGATACAATGTTACTTGTAACTTGTTCAAATACCTTCGCATTCGTTCCTCTTTTACTTCGAACGTCCCATTGGCTTGATTTACCATAAGGAGTGAATTGCACTTAGCTTCGACCACCTCGGCCCCAAGGCTTTTATCCAATTTAAGACCTACAATCATGGTCTCATACTCGGCCTCAATGTTAGTCAATTCACAGTTCTAATAGACCGCCTAACTACATTCACCATAGGAGGCTTCAGCACGATGCCGAGCCCGGACTCCTTTGCGTTTGAGGCATCATCCGTAAAAAGAGTCCAAATTCCCGAGGTAGTCCTCGAGGCCAACAATAATTCTTTTTCGACTTCGGGTACTAAGGCCGGCGTAAAGTCGGCCACAAAATAGGCTAAAATTTGAGATTTTATGGTAGTTCTGGTCGATATTCGATATCGTACCCGCTCATTTCGATGGCCCTTTGATCAATCGGCACGAGATCTCGGGCTTGTGCATAATGTTCCTCAGTGGACACATATGGGGTGGCATTGAAAGTACGATTTCAATTTCCTGGAGTCGCTTAGCAAAGCGAGCTTCAATTTTTCTAGGTGAGGATACCTTGTTTCGGCCTCGCCTAGAGTTCTACTGACATAGTAAATAGGAAATTGTGTATCTTCCTGTTCCCGAACCAAAACTCCACTTACCGCCACCTCAGACACTGCCAAGTAGAGGTATAATTGCTCACCCGTCTTCGGAGTGTGGAGCAGTGGTGGACTCGGTAGCTATCATTTGAGTTCTTTAAAATCTTGTTGGTATTCCGGTGTCCAGGGACATTATTCTTCTTTTTCAGCAGTGAGAAAAACTGATGGATGTTTTTCGAGGACCTTGATATGAACCAGCCTAGGGAGACTATATGCCCGGTCAGCCTCTGAACGGCCTTGACGTTGTCCAGCACGGTGATGTCTTCTATAGCCTTAATTTTGTCATGATTAATCTCGATCCCCCGATTGTATACCATGAATCCGAGGAACTTTCCCGATCAGACCCCGAATGCGCACTTTTCCGGATTCAGCTTCATATTTTATTTTTTCAATATGTCAAAGGTTTCCTACAAATATTTCAAATGGTCCTCTTCTCGTAGGGACTTAACTAACATGTCGTCAATATAAACATCCGTTGATTTTCCTATCTATTCTTCAAACATCTGTTTACTAGGCGTTGATAGGTAGCACCGACGTTCTTTAATCTGAATGGAATTACATTATAACAGTAGGTGCCGAATTTAGTGATAAAGGAAGCCTTCTCTCGGTCGCCCTGGTCCATCCAAATTTGGTTGTACCCGGAATAGTCATAAAGCAAGTTGAGTAGCTCATGCCCGGCTGTCGCGTCGATCATCCGATCGATGTTAGGCAAAGAAAAGAATCCTTAGGGCATGACTTGTTCAAGTGTTTGTAATCTACACACATTCTTAGCTTATTTCCCTTTTTAGGTACTACCACTACGTTAGCTATCCAGTCTGGGTACTTAACTTCCCGAATGGATCTTATTCTAAGGAGTTTAGATACCTTGTCCTTGATGAAGGTGTGCTTGACCTCGGACTATGGTCTCCTTTTTTGCTTAATCGGATGGAACTTCGGGTTCAAATTCAACTTATGAGTGGTTACCTCCGGCGGGATCCTTGTCATATCAAGATGGGACCAAGCGAAACAATCTATGTTAGCTATAAGAAATTCAATAAGCTTTTTCTTGATCTTGAAAGTTAACCCCGTGCCCAGGGATACCTTCCCATCGGACAAGTGTTCGATCAATACGACTTACTCCAGTTCCTCGACCGTTGATTTGGTTGCATCGGAAACATCAGGGCGATAAAATATCTAGGGACTCCGTAATCATCATCCTCGCCTACTCTTCACTCGTTCGGTTCGGTCGGGGCCGATATCGGTGATTGTTATTTAGCTTCTTCCTTCCTAGTCGGCTCCGTGTTCTTTGATGTCGAGAGCACGTGCATCGGTCATCGTCGAGTGCAAACATTTCTTTTGCGGCCGGCTGCTCTCCCTAAACCGTCTTGATTTATCCCGGTGTGGGGAATTTTAGTGCCTGGTTTAGTGTCAAGTGTTCTACCCTCATGTTACGAACCCAAGGCCTTCCGAATAAGGCGTTATACCTCATGTCCCCTTTGATCACGTAGAATTTGGTATCCTAAATCATCCCGGCAGTATTTACTGTCAACGTTATTTCTCCTTTAGTAGTTTCGCATGCCATCTTAAATTCGTTCAACACCCGGACCGCCGACACTATTTGATCTTTTAGTCTCAACTGTTCTACGACCCTCGATCTGATGATGTTGGCCGAGCTGCCTGGATCAGTGAACACACGTTTAACTCAGGATTTGCTTATAAGTATGGATATTACCAGCGTATCATTATGAGGCTGCACGATGCCCTCGGCATCTTCGTCATTGAAAAGAATGGCTCCCTCCAGGATATAATCTCGGGTGCGGTTCTCCCTCGCGATGGATACTTTTGTGTGCTTTATCATGGGCCCTTGAGGGATCGACCCCTCCAATGATCATTTTGAGGTTTTTCGTGGCCGGCGGGTTTGTTGGAGTCCCTATTCCTGAAGTGATGTTTGGATTGATTACTCAGAAATTCACGAAGATGACCGTTATTAAAGGATTGTGCAAATTCTTCCCTCAATTGTCGGCAGTCCTCGGTCCTATGGCCATGAGTGCTAGGATACTTACACATTAGGTTAGGGTCTCTCTGGGTAGGGTCGGATTGCAATGGTCAAGGCCACTTGATCTCCTTGATGCGTCCAATGGCCGATACGATCCTTGTTGCGTCAACGTTGAAGTTATACTCTGACAAACTTGGAGCTTCCCTCCAACCGAGCGGCCTGTTGAAACTACTTTTGCTCATCAGGGCTCGGTTATTAGTCCCTCGATGGCTTCTCTATTAGTTTCTTATAGAGTTGTACAAGGACTCGTTTCCTCTTTGATCTGCACTGTATGGTTGATATCGATCTCGGACCGGCCTTGATTCATGATCGATGATTCTCTTAGGCCCGTCATCGGTTCTGATGGGATAAAAGGACCTGGAAGGGGCTCCGAGTTGGTCACCCTCGACTCTAATTTTTGACTTGTACTTGTTGTGGACGTCGGCCCAAGTTACCACCGGGTATTCTACTAAGTTTTGTTTTAGCTGCTTCGAAGCCAAGGAGCTTCGGGGGTTGAGTCCATGAGTAAATGCCTGAATGGACTAATCGTCTGCAACCCAAAGTAGGGCCATTTGTTCCATTTGAAATCTCGACACGAACTCCCTGAGCATCTCGTTGTTGCTTTGCTTAACCTTGAAAAAGTCTGATTTTTTGGTCTCGACCTTGATGGCCCTGACATGAGCCTTCACAAAAGCATTTGTGAGCATAGTGAACGAACCAATGGAATTTGGGGGCAAGTTGTGGTACCTTATCATCGCTCATTTTGATAGAGTTTCCCCAAGCTTCGTTAATAACACTGACTCGATTTCGTCGTCTTCCAAGTCGTTGCCTTTGATGGCGCATGTGTAGGAGGTCACATGCTTATTTGGATATGTGGTTTCGTTATATTTTGGAATATCAGGCAAACAAAACCTCTTTGGGATTGGTTTCGGTGTCGCGCTCGGAGGGAAAGGCTTTTGGATAAATTTCTTGGAGTCTGGAACCTTCAATATTGGAGCCGCTCCCGGGATTTGATCAACCCAGGAATTTTATGTCTCTACCTCCTTGTCGTTTTCCTCGATTTTTATTTAACTAGATTTCACTCGTTTCGTTAATGACTCTAACATTTTCATTACTTTTTGGCTGACATCGGACTCAGCTTCGCTCGGCCTTTCGGTGATCTGCTTATTTCTTCGGGTGTTTTCCCGGGGCAGTTTGCGCTCAACTCGGGTGGGGTGTGGCTTTGGTTTTGCAGCTACGCTATCTCCACCTGCTGAGCCTGCAGCATTACAAAGATCAATCGTAGACTGAACCCATCTTCTTCACCATCGGGTGATCCTTTAGCCGTTGGTCAGGCTCCTTCTCGAACGCTGTTTTCGGGGTCGGTAAGAAGGTTGGCGTCGATGGCCACATGTGAGTTAGCATCAACTGGGTCTACGAATGGGGCCCGTTGGGATCAGCAGGGGGCACCTCATTGCTAGGCACCAGATTGTTGTTTTCGCCATGATGGCCAGACCAATCCTTAATGTTCAAGTGAGCGGACTGAGAATTTGACATTTTTAAGATGACCTGAAATTGAGACCTTAAAGAACAAGTGTAAAACAGAGTGTGTTATGTAGATTTGTATTGCACCACCACTATTATCCTTAGGCCCACGGTGGGCGCCAAACTGTTTATCCTTAAAATGGATAACAATTAAATTATACACGGTTTTAAGGATATGTGGATTGATCCAATACAAGTAATTAAGGATGTTAGATAAATGAATGAAAGATAAAATGAATAATCAAACCAGTTTTAATGTTATGGCCCAACTGGAACTTGGGTTGGATAATAGTTTTGCCTTGGTTCGAGCCAATAGAGAATGAACAACAAACAGTAAAGCAATAATTTTGCTATAGCTAGATAAAAATGAAATTCTATTGCTTTGATATGCGTATTATAATGTATATCTTCAAGAAAGACGACCCCTTTTATATAGTAGGAGAGTTTTACCCCTAGTAGAATTCTAAGAAAGGTAAAAAATCTTCTTTTTCGTTAATAACTGATCCGCTACCGATACAGGCCGATATCTACGCAGTGATATAAGATGGGGTGGGGATATTGCGGCCCTCTTTTGGCCATGGGTAATCGTTATCGTGTCTTTCGAGATCTCGGAGCTCATTTCGGGATCGGAAAAGTAATGTCTTATCAAGCCAGATGGCGACCACTCCGTTCGAACCTTAGTACAAGGCGTTCTGGCTTTGATTCCAACCCCGTATAATCGTACTTTTGCTTCGTTTGACCCCGTATAGGTTACCCCGGTTTCACCCATATATAAAATGATTTGCTATCTTAGGTTAACCGATAGTAATGACTCTTTTTTTTAGAAAACAAAAATCACTATCAGCATATATAATTAAATCCTAAGATAATATGAGTGTTCGATCTTGATGCAGTGTCCCCAAAACGTTTCAGCTATGTAATTCATCAAAGTTTGAAGAGGAGGCACAAGAATATTATGCTATATTAATATTCTGTAGCTTCTAGTTCGCACCAGGGTCCATAGCTCTGTGGCAGAGCATTTTACTGCAGATCAAGATGTCACCGGTTGGGCCCTAAGTTTTCAACCTTTATTTTAATCTCTTATTTTATTTGACAGTTCAATCTAAAGTGACCATATGTTTTCTTGTTTCCTTTCTTCTATGTTTTAGGATATCCCACCTCGTAAATTAAAATGCCTGATGATTAATGTGGAATCACTAACATACTAAATTTGATTTTTGATCTCTAATTTTGTTCTTTTGACGAATCAATCTTATTTCTAAGATAAGATTGTAATCTCTCTCGGGTTTGCTCACTTTTCAGTGCGTAATTAATTATCTTTTATTTTCCTCAATTTTGCTCTCGAGACTGAATTTTTTCTGTTATATTTATCTGCATGTATTAACAATTGAACATTCTTTACAATTCTTCTTATTGGTTGCAAAGTTGCTCTTTCCCATAAGTTATCAAAAAAGCAAAGTTCAAAGTGTTTACCCTTAAAATGGATAACAATTTAATTTGTACGCGGTTTAAAAGATATGTGATTTAATTTAACATGAATGGTCAATGAACAATAAGTAATTGAATTAAAAAGAGACAAAACGATCAAACCAAATACGACGAAGTAATTAAGCCTTGCATTAGAATCGAACGCTAAAGACCGGTTCCAATCGAGCACTCGGAATTGAGCTCGGTTGCAACTAAATGGATGAACAGCTGAAGAACACTTGAACCATTGCTTAAAGAGTAAAGTAAACTTTTTTGCTTTGATATGCATGTCAACGGTGGCCCCAGAAATTAAAAGGTTCCCCTTTTTATTTAGTAGATGAGTTTTAACCCTAATACAAGTCTAAATAAGGTAAAACTCCTTCCCTTCCTTTTATCCCAAGAAAACATGATCTGAAGTTAATATCCGGCGTGATTTGTGCAGTGATATCCAGCTGATGGCGGATATTTCGATTACTCGTTTGTCCTCTTTACACGCCTTCCCTTTAACCCCGATTCTTAGTTTTGTTGGAGCCTGATTCCTGCCATGGTTGGCCATGCTCAATTCTTGACGTATCATTCATCCACCCCCGGTCTCCATCTGTGGGGACCTTCGGTCTCGTTCGAGCTAGTGAGGAATAACGTTGTTCCTCGTTTCTTCGTCGCGAAATCGGGGGTAACTCTCTCTCTAATTTTACCCTTATATAGATAGTCCCCTCACTTCTCGGACAGTAGATTATAGGAACGATGAGAAGTGACTAATTAACCCAGGTTCCTTCCTTTGCACACCATAAACAAGTTGACGAACCAAAACGTCCCATCAGTCATATCGCTCTGAATTCGGACACGCGTCAGTCGCCGGTCGATCATCCTCGCTAGTTACCGAATTTGAAATGCCATGCATTCATTCTTCCTTCCCTATAAATGCTCCGGATTCATTTTTTTACTTTTTTTACTTTCTGATTTCGAACCTCTTTGAGTTACTCTCGAGTTTTTCATCGGTTCATCAATCCTTCAAATCTTCATAACCTGTTCTTCACATCTTCATATCTTCATATTTTATCTTCAAACCTTTATACTTTACCTTCAAATCTTCATATAATATCTTCAAACCTTCATAACAAACCTTAAAAACTTCATATTCCCAGATAGAGATGGCTAAGACTTCGAAATAAATACCCTGAAATACTGCAACTTTGACTTCTTCCTCGACCACTGGCACCGAGGCAACACTTCTGGTAGTAGCACCGGGACCTCCCCTTAAAGATTTCATCCCCGAAGGCGATTCCGTAGATAATGACTACAAGGTCAAAAAAGCCTCCGCACAAGGAGACCGAGGTGAGGAAGCGTGGAGGTATGTTTGCTCCATCACCAAGGGGACGCTCAAAATAGTCTGAGAGGACTGCAAATGGGAAAGCAAAGACATATTCATTCTCAGTCCCTATGAGGACATCACGACACACGTGGAAGTATATTTAAGCATTTACACGTATCCTTTCCCATTCGGTCTGGTAGATACGGTGATCCTTGAGTTCTGTAAGAGGTACGAAATCTGCCTCCGGCAGATGCATCCGTCTTTTTTGGAGGATCGTGACCCTTCTCTGTCACTTTGTTAACAACACGAAGGAGCCTTGATTCACGGTCGACCACCTACTCCTCTATAGATGAGTACAGGGACAGAGGCTGGCAAAGTAGGTTTGTTTGGATAAAGACCGAGGACCTTATTCCTTCCGAGCTCATGCCTTTCCCCAAGAAGTGGAACCCAAAACGTAAGTATACTTCCTCTTAAGTCGTCAAAGTACTTTTTTGTATCTACTCTTATTTCTCATTATTTGTTTCATTTGAAATGCAGCTATTGCTCGAGTCCCCAACGCGGTCATGCATTACAAGGAGTGGGTCGAGGGAATATGCAAGCAACTCACCTACCCCAAACGTGAGTGACGTAAACTCTCCAAAGGCAAATGGGAGGCTCGTTCTCACCATGAGTGCCCCTCCTTTTTGGTTAAATCTTTCTTTGGGTCATTTTTATTCTGTCATTGTTATGACTAAGTCTTGTTTCTCACAAGTTTGCCCAAGACCACAAAACATTGGAAAATAGTCGATGTTGTGGACTCGACCATATCCACAAAACCCTCCACTTCTCTACAGCCCGTTGTCGAACCTGTTGCGAAGTAGGAGGAGAAAACGAAGAAGAAAGAAATATATCTTGACTCCTCGGACGCTCCTACCAAGGCTAAGCAGAGGAAAAGGATCGTGCTCAGGGTTAGAAAGAGCACCAAAAATGATTTTGTTGCTCGGGTCGCTGATTCTGAGGCTCTTCACCGGATCCAGGAATTTTTGAAAGATGATGATGACATGGAGTTCGTCACTCATGAGTCGATCAATGCCAATCTGGAGTTGGTGGTCCCGGACGGGATGCTCGAATGGTCGAGTCCCCCTTAGCTCGGGAGGTCAAAGAAGAACAAGTAGCTACTGCTTCCCAGGAGGCCCCTTTGGTCCCGAGAGTAGTTGCTCCAGAAGATCGTCATCCACATTGAAGAATCACTGCCTCGGCTAGAGACTAGTTTAAATGCAGCTCGGGCTGCCGAGGAGATACCAACCGACGCATCCCAAGCTATGGATGATGCCCTCAACTCATTTTTCGAGGGTATCGGCATTATAGAGGATTACTCTGGCTTTGTCCATTTAGAGATCCCAAAAATAGTCATGCAACTGGGAGTAGGTGGGTCGAGTTTGAGTTCGAAGCTCGAGAATCAGTTTCTGGCCCTGAGAGTAGACATTGAACGAAAGAAGACGATCATGTTCATGGTGCCAGTGGATACTAGCGTGCTGTTTGGGCCAGTCGTAGTGGCCAGTTATCTCTGTTCCTTAGTAACTATGGAAGACCATGTAAAGATGAACGAGGTAAATGGGACAAGTCTCTTCAACGAGGCTCAGTAGGCGCTGAATCGGGTATATCTTCTTCCCTTTTCATCTTAATCAGTTAATGTTTACTCAATGGTTTCCTAACGATTTTCTTTCTATATTCCAGGCCTTGGTGCTTCAGCATGAAATCTTTCACTAGTCCAGGATGGAGGTGAGTCACTTCGAGTTCCGCTATAAAATAAAACAAAGTCATTATTAAAATATTTGAATGATTAATCCGAACACAATTAATTTTTGCCGAAGGTGGCTCTTTTCATGGCTGTAATTTGAGACCAATTGACTAGATTATATCAAATGTAATCTCTTGTGGATTGGAAATGTGTAAGGACCTTACTTTTTATGTGTACGAACTCAGACATCTCCGAGTCGTTTATATATCATGATCGAAGCTCCAATGGCTTCGTATCTTAAGTTGGCCACGACCTTTCGTATTTAGGCCCTGCCTTGTAGGCTCGATGCCCTCGGTGACCCGTAGGCCTAGGGGTCTTTAGATGGGTCGAGTTCGAGTTCGAAGCTCGAGAATCAATTTCTGGCCCTGAGCGTAGACCTTGAGCGAAAGAAGACGATCATGTTCATGGTGCCAGTGGATACCAGCATGTTGTTTGGGCCAGTCGTAGTGGCCAGTTATCTCTGTTCTTGGTAACTGTGGAAGACCAAACACTCTTCAACGAGGCTCAGTAGGCGTTGAATCGGGCATATCGTCTTCCTTTTTCATCTTAATGAGTTCATGTTTCCTCAACGGTTTCCTAACAATTTTCTTTCTATATTTCAGGCTTGGTGCTTCAGCATGAAATCTTTCACTAGTCCAGGATGGAGGTGAGTCACCTCGAGTTCCGATATAAAATAAAACAAAGTAATTATTAAAATATTTGAATGATTAATCTGAAGACAATTAATTTTTGCCGAAGGTGGCTCTTTTCATGGCCGTAATGTGAGACCAATTGACTTGATTAGATCAGATGTAATCTCTTGTGGATTTGAAATGTGTAAGGACCTTACTTTTTATGTGTACGAACTCAGACATCTCCGAGTCGTGTATATATGGTGATCGAAGCTCCAATGGCTTCGTATCTTAAGTTGGCCCCGACCTTTCGTATTTAGGCCCTGCCTTGTAGGCTCGGTGCCCTCGGCGACCCGTAGGCTTAGGGTCTTTAGATGGGTCGAGTTTGAGTTTGAAGCTCGAGAATCAGTTTCCGACCCTGAGCGTAGACCTTGAGCGAAAGAAGACGATCATGTTCATGGTGCCAGTGGATACCAGCGTGATGTTTGGGCCAGTCGTAGTGGCCAGTTATCTCTATTCCTTGGTAACTCTGGAAGATCAAAGATGAACGAGGTAGATGGGACAAGTCTCTTCAACAAGGCTCAATAGGCGTTGAATCGGGTATATCTTCTTCCCTTTTCATCTTAATGAGTTCATGTTTCCTCAGCCGTTTCCTAACGATTTTCTTTCAATATTTTAGGCCTTGGTGCTTCAGCATGAAAGCTTTCACTAGTTGAGGATGGAGGTGAGTCACCTCGAGTTTCGATATAAAATAAAACAAAGTCATTATTATAATATTTGAATTATTAATCCGAACACAATTAATTTTTGCCAAACGTGGCTCTTTGCATGGCCGTAATTTGACACCAATTGACTTGATTAGATCAGATGTAATCTCCTGTGGATTTGAAATGTGTAAGGAACTTACTTTTTATGTGCACAAACACAGACATCTCCGAGTCGTTTATATATCGGGATCGAAACTCCAATGGCTTCGTATCTTAAGTTGGCCACGACTTTTCATATTTAGGCCCTGCCTTGTAGGCTCGGTGCCCTCGGCGACCCGTAGGCTTAGGGGTCTTTAGATGGGTCGAGTTCGAGTTTGAAGCTCGAGAATCAATTTCCGGCCCTGAGCGTAGACCTTGAGCGAAAGAAGACGATCATGTTCATAGTGCCAGTGGATACCAGCGTGCTGTTTGGGCCAGTCGTAGTGGCCAGTTATCTCGGTTCCTTGGTAAATGTGGAAGACCATGTCAAGATGAACGAGGTAGATGGGACAAGTCTCTTCAACGAGGGTCAGTAGGCGCTGAATCGGGTATATCGTTTTCCCTTTTCATCTTAATGAGTTCATGTTTCCTCAACGGTTTCCTAACGATTTTCTTTCTATATTTCCGGCCTTGGTGCTTCAGCATGAAAGCTTTATCCGGTCCAGGATGGAGGTGAGTCACCTCGAGTTCTTGATCAAGGAGCAGGTCCAGCAAACTAAAATGTACAAAGCTCTCTGTGAGAAGAAGGATGAAGTCCTTAGGGGAAGGGTCGACCGCTCTTCCCTCCAAGCCGAACTGGAGAAAGCCCAAAAGAAGGCTTCAAAATCGGAACAGGACCACGCCATGTTGGTTGAAAAGGTAAACGTGCACGAGATAGAAAATGAGAGTTTAAATGCAAATGCTAATGCCACAACCTCGCAGGTCCATGATAAAATAACCTTGATCGACCAGCTTTGGTCTAAAATGGTGAGGTCAAGGCTTCAGTTGACGAGTCCAGGGGAAAAATG
Organism: Nicotiana otophora; assembly: GCA_000715115.1. Taxonomy (NCBI): domain Eukaryota; kingdom Viridiplantae; phylum Streptophyta; class Magnoliopsida; order Solanales; family Solanaceae; genus Nicotiana; species Nicotiana otophora. The sequence continues at coordinate 8,660 of AWOL01S0186229.1, read as the reverse complement.
GATCTCCTAGCATCAGAGCGGGATGCCTCCAAAGAGGACCTAGCATCGATCAAAGTGCAGCTCCGAGAGATGAGAGAAAAAGCCGACAAATAGTCTCGGCTGAATGAGGAGCTCTGGGCGCAACTTGCCTTGGACGTTGCAGAACGTGACGCTCTCGGCCAAGAGTATACGGCACTGAAGTCCAAACTTGAGGTGGATTCAAATAAGGTCTAGGAAGCCTTGGACATGTTGGCCCAGTATGAGACTGATGTCGAGATAGCCGAAGCCCGTATTAAAATGAAGGCTAAGTACGTGAAGTGGCTATCTCGGAGGGAGGCTCTCGAGGAGATCCAAGCCTGAGGGGTCTACTTAGCGGACAAGATCGAATAGGCCAAGAGGTTCAAATCGTAGGCTAAAGCGAATACCAGCCCAAGGGTTCTGACAACGATCTGGGCTCTGATGAAGACTAGGCAGGAAATGCCTTAGCTTATATTGTCTTTTTTTTGTATTTGTACGCTTTGCACTTTAGGGCCCTTTTATCGTGCCTTTGTAAACACCTTTTGGTAAATATGTATATATATGAAATTTCCTTTCGACTACATATTATGTCCTTTAACTGTTCTGCATTTGCTTATGTTAAGGACTTCCTTAGCATATAATTTGACATTGCTTAAATTGTTCAACTTTGAAAGTCCAGATTAGGCCTGGGTCAAGTAACGACTTCGAGTTGCTTTGACTTAGGAGTGTACGATATAAAATAAAACAAAGTCTTTATTAAAATATTTGAATGATTAATCCGAACACAATTAATTTTTGCCGAAGGTGGGTCTTTTCATGGCCGTAATTTGAGACCAATTGACTTGATTAGATCAGATGTAATCTATTGTGGATTTGAAATGTGTAAGGACCTTACTTTTTATGTGTACGAACTCAGACATCTCTGAGTCATTTATATATCGTGATCGAAGCTCCAATGGCTTCTTATCTTAAGTTGGCCACGACCTTTCGTATTTAGTCCCTGCCTTGTAGGCTCGGTGCCCTCGGTGACCCGTAGGCTTAGGGG
>AWOL01S0186213.1:0-25202 GCA_000715115.1 Nicotiana otophora | reverse complement strand
TTATTTATTCTCTTTTAGAGATAACTTTTTTGATAAAGTCGATTTCTTAAAGATGTATTCTACCAAATACTTACTCTCTTAATATTGTGCCTGAGAGTAGAAGAAAAAAATAAGAAGAAAGATTTGAAAGATGTATTTGAAATAGAATTTATTTTGTTCCCATATTAGAAAGAATCTCGTGTCAGCATGATGCATTTACTGACGACAACAACAACAACAATCCATTGAGTTCTCGCAAGTGGGGTCTGGGGAGGGTAGAGTATACGCATACCTTACCCCTACTCCGAAGCGTATAGGGAGCCAATTTCCGAAAGACCATCGGCACAAGAAGACGAAAAGAGACATTATATTAGTACCATCATTAGAACCATAGGAAATGCATTTAACTTATATACCCATCAACCCCCTTGTGTTTTGCTGATGTGGGACTCTATCTTAAGTCTAGGGTGTTACATACACCCACTCTTATGGACTCAGCGTCCTCGCTGAGGTTTTGCCCCACCGCATGGGATTTGCCTAGACTCAACACTAAGGTTTGCCCTGCCTAACCGGGATTTGCCTAAACTCAGTTGAATACTAACCCACCATCAACATGGCTGACACAAGAATGACTCTGATACCATTTGTAGCAGACCAACCCGCTAGTGATATTGTTCGATCAAGGCTTAGGCCTTCACGGATTTAAAATGCGTCACTAGGGTCTAAGGCTTGTTAACTTATATACCCAGCATCACTCTTGGGTTTTGCCGATGTGGGACTCTGTCTAAATTCTGGGGTGTTACATCATCATTATGCAATGGAGAAAAAGAATAAGTTAAATAATATAACAGGAAATTCTTTGGTTTTCATCTCTGATTTATCTTTAGGATCGGAAACACACCAATAATTAAGAAGGGGTGTAGGGGACGCATATACACCAAGAATTCTATATATATGCACCAAGAACTATTTCTTAATTACAAACGCTATACAAATTAAAAAGAAAACAAAAGAGAGAGAACTAGAGTTTGAAAAAAGAGAGAAGCATAACAGAATGAGCACTTCAAGTTCATCGAACATTTCCAATGAAGATTATTGGAAATTGTTTCGTGGAATATCAGTCACTGTTATGAGAAAAATACATTTATAAAATAGTCTATAGAAGCGTACCTACGGATGCACAAACCTCACTTGGTAATACTGCAAGAGTGTGAAACGCACATCAAATGGAAAACTAGCACTAAACATGAAAACTTGGTATTACTATGGGTCAAAAAATGCATCAACTGTGATAGATATCACCAAGAAAACGCTAGCGAGAATGATAAATATATTTTGTCAAATATTCACCTGGTTAAATATCCATCGGTTAAGTTCATATTTCATGGATTTTATGGAGATCTAACATATGGTCTAGATTTAGAACCATTAAAATTGGCACCACATCCTGAGTCACGTAATAAGTTATATGATACATCATGAGCTATGATCGGGGGATGCTAATCTAACCCGCCCAATAGAGAGAAGTATCAAATCTCCAAATACAAAAGAGCAGATGAGTAACTTCAACAATTTTACGGCTAGCCCCAGTATTTTAGATTTAGATTTTAGCCCATTTACATATGGAGATACCAAATCACCACAAAGATTATCCAAATAAAGCGAGAATTCAAATTATTCACAAAAGAAATTAATTTTTCAATTCATAAGTGAAGGAAGTTACTTGTTCTCTTTTAGAGATAACTTTTTTGATAAAGTAGATTTCTTAAAGATGTATTCTACCAAAAACTTACTCTCTTAATATTGTACCTGAGAATAGAAGAAAGAAAAAAAAGAAAGATTTCAAAGTTGTATTTGAAATGGAATTTATTTTGCTCCAATATTATAAAGAATCTCGTGTCAGCATGATGCATTTACTAACAACAACAACAACAACCCATAAAGTTCTCACATGTGGGGTCTGGGGAGGGTAGAGTGTACGCAGACCTTACCCCTATTCCGAAGAGTATAGGGAGCCTGTTTTCGAAAGACCATCGGCTCAAGAACACGAAAAGAGACATTATATTAGTACCATCATTAGAACCACAGCAAATGCATTTACTGAATAAATTTATGAAACAAGAGGTAAAGGTTTGGCTTCACCAACTGTGATTTATCTTTAACCGTGTGAAGAAATATAGAATGGTCGTGTCATAGCGAGGGATCAAGTTAAGTTTTACATACACCCCCTCTTATGGACTTAGCGTCCTCGCTGAGGTTTGTCCCACCGCATGAGATTCGCCTACACTTAACTCTAAGGTTTGCCTCGCCTAACCGAGATTTGCCTAAACTAAGTTGAACTCTGATCCAACATCAGCAAGGCTAACACAAGAGTGGCTCTATTACCATTTGTAACAGGCCAGCCCGCTAGTGATATTGTCCGCTCTGGGCCTAGGCCCTCACGGGTTTAAAATGTGTCACTAAGGTTTATGGCTTGTTAACTTATATACCCAGCATCACCCTTGTGTTTTCCTTATGTGGGACACTATCTAATGTTTGGGGTGTTACATACACTCCCTCTTATGGACTCAGCATCCTCGCCGAGGTTTGCCCCCACCGCATGGGATTCACCTAGACTCAGCACTGAGGTTTTCCCCGCCTAACTGGGATTTGCCTAAACTCAGTTGAACACTAACCCATAATCAATATGGCTAACACAAGAATGGCTCTGATACCATTTGTAGCAGACCATCCCGCTAGTGATATTGTCTGCTCTAGACTTAGGCCTTCACGAATTTAAAATGAGTCACTAGGGTCTAAGGCTTGTTAACTTATATACCCAGCATCACTCTTGGAGTTTGCCGATATAGGACTCTGTTTAAAATCTGGGGTGTTACATCATCATTATGGAATGGAGAAAAAAAATAAGTTAAATAATACAACTGGAAATGCTTTGTTTTTCATCTCTGATTTGTCTTTAGGATAGGAAACACACCAATAATTAAGAATGGGTATAGGGGACGTATATTCACCAAGAATTCTATATATATGCACCAAGAACTATTTATTACTTAAAAACGCTATACAAATTCAAAAACAACACAAAAGAGAGAGAACTAGAGTTTGAAAAAAGAGAGAAGCATAATAGAATGAGCGCTTCAAATTCATCGAACATTTCCAATGAAGATTATTGGAAATTGTATCGTGGAATATCAGTCGCTGTTATGAGAAAAATACATTTATAAAATAGTCTATAGAAGCGTACCTACGGATGCACAAACCTCACATGGTAATACTGCAAGAGTGTGAAACGCACATCAAATAGAAAACTAGCACTAAACATGAAAACTTGGTGTTACTATGGGACAAAGAACGCATCAACTGTGATAGATATCACCAAGAAAACGTTAGATAGATTGATAAATATATTTTGTAAAATATTCAGCTCGTTAAATATCCATCGGTTAAGTTCAAATGTCATGGAGTTTATGGAGATCTAACATATGGTCTAGATTTAGAACCATTAAAATTGGCACCACACCCTGAGTCACGTAATAAGTTATATGATACATCATGAGCTATGATCGGGGGATGCTAATCTAACCCGCCCAATAGAGAGAAGTATCACATCTCCAAATACAAAAGAGCAGATGAGTAACTTCAACAATTTTACGGCTAGACCCGGTATTTTAGATTTAGATTTTAGCCCCTTTACATATGGAGATACCAAATCACCACAATGATTATCCAAATAAAGCGAGAATTCAAATTATTCACAAAAGAAATTAATTTTTCAATTCATAAGTGAAGGAAGTTATTTGTTCTCTTTTAGAGATAACTTTTTTGATAAAGTAGATTTCTTAAAGATGTATTCTACCAAAAACTTACTCTCTTAATATTGTACCTGAGAATAGAAGAAAGAAAAAAAAGAAAGATTTCAAAGCTGTATTTGAAATGGAATTTATTTTGCTCCAATATTATAAAGAATCTCGTGTCAGCATGATGCATTTACTAACAACAACAACAACAACCCATAAAGTTCTCACATGTGGGGTCTGGGGAGGGTAGAGTGTACGCAGACCTTACCCCTATTCCGAAGAGTATAGGGAGCCTGTTTTCGAAAGACCATCGGCTCAAGAACACGAAAAGAGACATTATATTAGTACCATCATTAGAACCACAGCAAATGCATTTACTGAATAAATTTATGAAACAAGAGGTAATGGTTTGGCTTCACCAACTGTGATTTATCTTTAGCCTTGGGAAGAAATATAGAATGGTCGTGTCGTAGCGAGGGCTCAAGTTAAGTTTTACATACACCCCCTCTTATGGACTTAGCATCCTCGCTGAGGTTTGTCCCACCGCATGAGATTCGCCTACACTTAACTCTAAGGTTTGCCTCGCCTAATCGAGATTTGCCTAAACTAAGTTGAACTCTGATCCAACATCAGCAAGGCTAACACAAGAGTGGCTCTATTACCATTTGTAACAGGCCAGCCCGCTAGTGATATTGTCCGCTCTGGGCCTAGGCCCTCACGGGTTTAAAATGTGTCACTAAGGTTTATGGCTTGTTAACTTATATACCCAGCATCACCCTTGTGTTTTCCTTATGTGGGACACTATCTAATGTTTGGGGTGTTACATACACTCCCTCTTATGGACTCAGCATCCTCGCCGAGGTTTGCCCCCACCGCATGGGATTCACCTAGACTCAGCACTGAGGTTTTCCCCGCCTAACTGGGATTTGCCTAAACTCAGTTGAACACTAACCCATAATCAATATGGCTAACACAAGAATGGCTCTGATACCATTTGTAGCAGACCATCCCGCTAGTGATATTGTCTGCTCTAGACTTAGGCCTTCACGAATTTAAAATGAGTCACTAGGGTCTAAGGCTTGTTAACTTATATACCCAGCATCACTCTTGGAGTTTGCCGATATAGGACTCTGTTTAAAATCTGGGGTGTTACATCATCATTATGGAATGGAGAAAAAAAATAAGTTAAATAATACAACTGGAAATGCTTTGTTTTTCATCTCTGATTTGTCTTTAGGATAGGAAACACACCAATAATTAAGAATGGGTATAGGGGACGTATATTCACCAAGAATTCTATATATATGCACCAAGAACTATTTATTACTTAAAAACGCTATACAAATTCAAAAACAACACAAAAGAGAGAGAACTAGAGTTTGAAAAAAGAGAGAAGCATAATAGAATGAGCGCTTCAAATTCATCGAACATTTCCAATGAAGATTATTGGAAATTGTATCGTGGAATATCAGTCGCTGTTATGAGAAAAATACATTTATAAAATAGTCTATAGAAGCGTACCTACGGATGCACAAACCTCACATGGTAATACTGCAAGAGTGTGAAACGCACATCAAATAGAAAACTAGCACTAAACATGAAAACTTGGTGTTACTATGGGACAAAGAACGCATCAACTGTGATAGATATCACCAAGAAAACGTTAGATAGATTGATAAATATATTTTGTAAAATATTCAGCTCGTTAAATATCCATCGGTTAAGTTCAAATGTCATGGAGTTTATGGAGATCTAACATATGGTCTAGATTTAGAACCATTAAAATTGGCACCACACCCTGAGTCACGTAATAAGTTATATGATACATCATGAGCTATGATCGGGGGATGCTAATCTAACCCGCCCAATAGAGAGAAGTATCACATCTCCAAATACAAAAGAGCAGATGAGTAACTTCAACAATTTTACGGCTAGCCCCGGTATTTTAGATTTAGATTTTAGCCCCTTTACATATGGAGATACCAAATCACCACAATGATTATCCAAATAAAGCGAGAATTCAAATTATTCACAAAAGAAATTAATTTTTCAATTCATAAGTGAAGGAAGTTATTTGTTCTCTTTTAGAGATAACTTTTTTGATAAAGTAGATTTCTTAAAGATGTATTCTACCAAAAACTTACTCTCTTAATATTGTACCTGAGAATAGAAGAAAGAAAAAAAAGAAAGATTTCAAAGCTGTATTTGAAATGGAATTTATTTTGCTCCAATATTATAAAGAATCTCGTGTCAGCATGATGCATTTACTAACAACAACAACAACAACCCATAAAGTTCTCACATGTGGGGTCTGGGGAGGGTAGAGTGTACGCAGACCTTACCCCTATTCCGAAGAGTATAGGGAGCCTGTTTTCGAAAGACCATCGGCTCAAGAACACGAAAAGAGACATTATATTAGTACCATCATTAGAACCACAGCAAATGCATTTACTGAATAAATTTATGAAACAAGAGGTAATGGTTTGGCTTCACCAACTGTGATTTATCTTTAGCCTTGGGAAGAAATATAGAATGGTCGTGTCGTAGCGAGGGCTCAAGTTAAGTTTTACATACACCCCCTCTTATGGACTTAGCATCCTCGCTGAGGTTTGTCCCACCGCATGAGATTCGCCTACACTTAACTCTAAGGTTTGCCTCGCCTAATCGAGATTTGCCTAAACTAAGTTGAACTCTGACCCAACATCGGCAAGGATAACACAAGAGTGGCTCTATTACCATTTGTAGGAGGCCCGCCCGCTAGTGATATTGTCCGCTCTGGGCCTAGGACCTCACGAGTTTAAAATGCGTCACTAATGTCTATGGCTTGTTAACTTATATACCCAGCATCACCCTTGTGATTTCCCGATGTGGGACACTATCTAATGCCTGGGGTGTTACATATACTCCCTCTTATGGACTCAGCGTCCTCGCCGAGGTTTGCCCCCACCGCATGGGATTCACCTAGACTCAGCATTGAGGTTTTCCCCGCCTAACTGGGATTTTCCTAAACTCAGTTGAACACTAACCCACCATCAACATGGCTAACACAAGAATGGCTCTGATACCATTTGTAGCAGAGCATCCCGCTAGTGATATTGTCTGCTCTAGGCTTAGGCCGTCACGGATTTAAAATGTGTCACTAGGGTCTAAGGCTTGTTAACTTATATACCCAGCATCACTCTTGGGTTTTTCCGATATAGGACTCTGTCTAAAATCTGGGGTGTTACATCATCATTATGGAATGGAGAAAACAAATAAGTTACATAATACAACTGGTAATGCTTTGTTTTTCATCCCTGATTTATCTTTAGGATATGAAACACAACAATAATTAAGAAGGGGTGTAGGGGACGCATATACACCAAGAATTCTATATATATGCACCAAGAACTATTTCTTACTTACAAACACTATACAAATTCAAAAACAACACAAAAGAGAGAGAACTAGAGTTTGAAAAAAGAGAGTAGCATAACAGAATGAGCGCTTCAAGTTCATCGAACATTTCCAATGAAGATTATTGGAAATTGTATCGTGGAATATCAGTGACTGTTATGAGAAAACTACATTTAGAAAATAGGCTATAGAAGCGTACCTACGGATGCACAAACCTCACTTGGTAATACTGCAAGAGTGTCAAACGCACATCAAATGGAAAATTAGCACCAAACATGAAAACTTGGTGTTACTATGGGACAAAGAACGCATCAAATGTGATAGATATCACCAAGAAAATGATAGAGAGATTGATAAATATATTTTGTCAAATATTCAGCTGGTTAAATATTCATCCTTTAAGTTCAAATTTCATAGAGTTTATGGAGATCTAACATATGGTCTAGATTTAGAACCATTAAAATTGGCACCACATCCTGAGTCACGTAATAAGTTATATGATACATCATGAGCTATGATCGGGGGATGCTAATCTAACCCGCCCAATAGAGAGAAGTATCAGATCTCCAAATACAAAAGAGCAGATGAGTAACTTCATCAATTTTACGGCTAGCCCCGGTATTTTAGATTTAGATTTTAGCCCATTTACATATGGAGATACCAAATCACAACAAAAATTATCCAAATAAAGCGAGAATTCAAATTATTCACAAAATAAATTAATTTTTCAATTCATAAGTGAAGGAAGTTATTTGTTCTCTTTTATAGATAACGTTTTTTGATAAAGTAGATTTTTTCAAGATGTATTCTACCAAAAACTTACTCTCTTAATATTGTACCTGAGAATAGAAGAAAGAAAAAAAAGAAAGATTTCAAAGCTGTATTTGAAATGAAATTTATTTTTCTCCAATATCTGAAAGAATCTCGTGTCAGCATGATACATTTACTAACTACAACAACAACAACCCATTAAGTTCTCACATGTGGGGTCTGGGGAGGGTTGAGTGTACGCAGACCTTACCCCTATTCTGAAGAGTATAAGGAGCCTGTTTTCGAAAGACCATCGACTCAAGAACACGAAAAGAGACATTATATTAGTACCATCATTAGAACCATATGAAATGTATTTACTGAATATATTTATGAAACAAGAGGTAAAGGTTTGGCTTCACCAACTGTGATTTATCTTTAGCCTTGTGAAGAAATATAGAATGGTCATGTCATAGCGAGGGCTCAAGTTAAGTTTTACATACACCCCCTCTTATGGACTTAGCGTCTTCGCTGAGGTTTGTCCCACCGCATGAGATTCGCCTACACTTAACTCTAAGGTTTGCCTCGCCTAACCGAGATTTGCCTAAACTAAGTTGAAATCTAACCCAACATCGGCAAGGCTAACACAAGAGTGGCTCTATTACCATTTGTAATAGGCCAGCCCGCTAGTGATATTGTCTGCTCTGGGCCTAGGCCCTCACGGGTTTAAAATGCGTCACTAAGGTCTATGGCTTGTTAACTTATATACCCTGTATCACCCATGTGTTTTCCAGATGTGGGACACTCTCTAATGTCTGGGGTGTTACATACACTCCCTCTTATGGACTCAGCGTCCTTGCCGAGGTTTGCCCCCGCCGCCTGGGATTCACCTAGATTCAGCACTGAAGTTTGCCCCGCCTAACTGGGATTTGCCTAAACTCAGTTGAACACTAACCCACCATCAACATGGCTAACAAAAGCATGACTCTGATACCATTTTTAGCACACCATCCCACTAGTGATATTGGCCGGTCTAGGCTTAGGCCTTCACGGATTTAAAATGCGTCACTAGGGTCTAAGGCTTGTTAATTTATATACCCAGCATCACTCTTGGGTTTTGCCGATATGGGACTCTGTCTAAAATTTGGGGTGTTACATCTTCATTATGGAATGGAGAAAACAAATAAGTTAAATAATACAACTGGAAATTCTTTATTTTTCATCTCTGATTTATATTTAGGATAGGAGACATACCAATAATTAAGAAAGGGTATAGGGGACGCATATACACCAAGAATTCTATATATATGCATCATGAACCATTTCTTACTTACAGACGCTATACAAATTCAAAAACAAAAAGAACTAGAGGTTGAAAAAAGAGAGAAGCATAACAGAATGAGCGCTTCAAGTTCATCGAACATTTCCAATGAAGATTATTGGAAATTGTTTCGTGGAATGTCAGTCACTGTTATGAGAAAAATACATTTCAAAAAGAGTCTATAGAAGCGTACCTACAAATGCACAAACATCACTTGGTAATACTGCAAGAGTGCGAAACGCACATCAAATGGAAAATTAGCACTAAATATGAAAACTTGGTGTTACTATAGGACAAAGAACGCATCAAATGTGATATATATTTTATATATCACAAAGAAAACGCCAGAGGGATTGGCAAATATATATCGGCAAATATTGAGCTGGTTAAATATCCATCGGTTAAGTTCAAATTTCATGGCGTTTATGGAGATCTAACATGTGGTCTAGATTTAGAACCATTAAAATTGACACCACATCCTGAGTCACGTAATAAGTTATAGGATACATCATGACCTATGATCGGGGTTAGTAATTTAACCCGCCCATCAGAGAGATGTATCAGATCTCCAAATACAAAACATCAGATAAGTAACTTCGTCAATTTTACGGCTAGCCCTGGTATTTTAGATTTAGATTTCAGTACCTTTACATATAGAGATACCAAATCACCACAAAGATTATCTAAACTTGATAGGATAATCTGCAATTCAAAATTTTACACTTCATTTGAACGTGTAACACCAACGATTCAAATAAGCGACATTTCGGACCATATGCCGATAAAGTTGAGGTTGGCTCGCCGAGGTAAAGTTGCAGAAGTGGAGAAGCAAATTTTGGTATCCAAATAGGCACTATGTGAGAATTAAGTTCAATTGCAGTTGTGTTGGTTTTGTGAAACTACGATATTGAGGTTTTCCCCGTCGCACGGGATTTACCTAGACTCAGCACTAAGGTTTACCCCGCCTAACTGGGATTTTTCTAAACTCTATTGAACTCTGACCCACCATCAACATGGCTGACAAAATAGTGACTCTGATACCATTTGTAGCAGACCAGCCCGCTAGTGATATTGTCCGCTCCGGGCCTAGGCCTTCATGAATTTAAAATGTGTCACTAGGGTCTAACGCTTGTTAACTTATATACCCACCCTTACTATTGTATTTTTCCGATGTGGGACTCTGTCTCAAGTCTAGGGTGTTACATCATCATTATGGAATGGAGAAAAAAAAACAAGTTAAATAATACCACTTGAAATTTTGAGTTTTTCAGCTCTGATTTTTCTTTAGGATACGAAACACACCAATAATTAAGAAGTGGTGTAGGGGATGAATATACACCAAGAACTCTATATATATGCATCAAGAACTTTTTCTTACTTACAAATGCTATACAAATTCAAAAAAAAAGAATTAGAGTTTGAAAAAAGAGAGAAGCATAACAGAATGAGCACTTCAAGTTCATCGAACATTTCCAATGAAGATTATTGGAAATTGTTTCGTGGAATGTCAGTCACTGTTATGAGAAAAATACATTTAAAAAAGAGGCTATAGAAACGTACCTACGGATGCACAAACTTCATTTGGTAATACTGCAAGAGTGTGAAACGCACATCAAATGGAAAACTAGCACTAAACATGAAAACTTGGTGTTACTATGGGACAAAGAACTCATCAAATGTGATAAATATCACCAAGAAAACGCTGGAGGGATTGATAAATATATTTTGGGAAATATTCAGGTGCTTAAATATCCATCGGTTAAGTTCAAATTTTATGGAGTTTATGGAGATCTAACATATGGTCTAGATTTAGAACCATTGAAATTGACACCACATCCTGAGTCACGTAATAAGTTATATGATACATCATGAGCTATGATCGGGATATGCTAATCTAACCTGCCCAATAGAGAGAAGCATCAGATCTCCAAATACAAAAGAGTAGATGAGTAACTTCATCAATTTTACGGCTAGCCCCGGTAATTTAGATTTAGATTTCAGTCCTTTTACATGTAGAGATATCCAATCACCACAAAGATTATCCAAACTTGATAGGATAATCTGCACTTTAAAATTTTACATTTCATTTGAACGTGTAACACCAACGATTCTAGGATAAACAGGACAGTCCATATGTTAGAAGCCATATATGTGTAATTAAGCAACTTTAAATTAAAAGGAAATTTGGCACTCTATGGCCAACGAGACAAACATATGGCATAAAATATCCCAACTTATCATTATTGTCATGATTTAGCCCAATTCTATTATTTTAGTAAAACAATTAGCAAAGTTCAAAATAGTTCATCTTCTTCCTCAGCATTCCTTTCCCACATAATAGTACCACCTCGTCAATGCCATTTTTAACACTTCCGCCACCTTCATTCACTAAATCACCATCAGAAATTCATTGAATTCACTGAATTTGGAGAAGATTGTGAAACCCACAACTATCGATCAAGCTTGAAGCTCTAAGATCTTATAATTTAAAGTTTATGTTCAAATGTTTTATTGATAACACTTGTGTGAAGTTTGTACTAAAACTAAAGATCATTCGAAGAGTGGGACGTTGATTTGAAAACACTTGTGGGTTGATTAAAAGAGCTGCTAGATGGAATTTCGAGCTGGACAAGCTCGAAAAAGACGAGCTGAAGTGCGGTGTATATATAATTGTGTATATACCCTATATACATGAATGTTTATATCTTCCATGTATCCTTATATCTCCTATAGATAATATATATTTGTGATATCCATGAAAATATGTGTGGATATATACGATATACATATGTGATATACATTATCGTTGCAACGTTTTCCAAGTCGATGCCACCTCTGAATTTTGTCTCAAAAGCAGTCCTAATCACCTTTAATCTCCTTCAACTTTGTATATAACTTTGTCTAGGTGTTTCCAAAGAACTCCAATCACACACACTTAAAAACAACTACTCAATGTTTTTAGATTTCGAATTGATGTTTCAGGTGAGTCTTTCATGGTGAGATTACATTTTATGATGATGTAAATTATTATTAGCAGTTTAAGATGCTTTGTCTTGCCCTGCCCGTCCAGGGTAGGGGTAAGGGTAAGGTTGCGTATATTTCACCCTGCTCAGACCCCACTTGTGAGAATACACTGCGTCGTTGTTGTTGTGGTGTAAAATATTTTGTCTATTAAATTTTAATGAACTAGAAACAAGGGGAAGCGATATCCAAGATCTCTTAAAAACTCCACGAAAACCCCCAATATCTATTGTATATTCGTCCATTTTGGAGAATTTGTCTATCCGTACCAATTTGATTAAGCTACAGTTGCTAAGCCTATTCTTTGGCTAAAACATTGTAAATATTTGTTAACAATGGTATATGTGCGTCAATTTTCAATTATAAATCAAGCGGAATTGTCATGTACAAAACTACCCCTAGACGTGACTGACACCCAGCACACATCATCCTCCAGGCGAATCAGATTTTCATACATTAACCATTAATTCACATTATTTAATAATATAAATAAGTGTCCAGGCATGCCGATAATTAAGTATGAACGATTAATATCTTGAAATACATATTTAAAACTCTTGCCCAATTCTCACACTAGATCATAAAGCATCTAAAGAATTACATAAAGGCTCAGAGTTACGTGCACAAATCCCAATTAAAATAAATATAAAGAAAGAAAGACTCTATCGGTGGATCATATCAACAATTGGATCAATTATAGGTTCATCGTCAATGGCTAGCTTTATAGTCAGTAATAGTATTTGCATGAACATGCAAGTAAGGAGTGAGTTATACGTAAAAGAACTAGTAAGATCCTCGATTTGCCACTTTAAATACTCCTGGAACAAGCGTTAGAAAATACAAACACATAATGAGCACAAATATAATATACACAAAAATTATATCACCATATAATACTCAATAAGTTCCAAACAAATACTCAACAACAATACGATATATCTCAACATAATCTACACTAAGGACTTGTCATAAGCGGCGGTGAAGGAGATTAACCAAACACCCCGACGAGTCTAAGTATTGCTTATTTCTTTAATTATTTTATTATTTCAGGATCAAATTAATTTAATTGTCTAGAAACCACGTAAAAATTCAACTGTAACTTTTTTACGAGTAAATAGTTTGGCGGCCAACGTGGGGCCTAAACAACCGTGTAATTAAGTTGATCCTTGCCTCTTTTACTAACGGGTTTTGAGTATTTGTTTTAGTAAAAATCACAGAAAATGGCAGATAACGGTGTTAACAGCACACACAATCTTGAGGCCCAAGGAGATCAGCCTCATCCTGAGGATTCAGTCAGTGACACCCGCAATGAGGGAAATGATGTGTCACGACCCAAAATCCAACTAGCCGTGATGGCACCTAACCTCACCCACTAGGTAAGCCAAATAACAACAATTTGATTCAATTAATACTTAACTAACTCTAACACACTTTCCAAGGGCTGGTAGTACAAATCATGAGCTTCTAAGATTAGAATTTACAAAATTGGCGTGAAATAAAAATTCGTCATCAATTTAACATATATACATGAATAGAAAAAATCTATTCCAAAGCTACCTAGAACAAGAGGCAATTGTTACTGGATCGCAGGTACATCTTCAATACTAGCTCCCACCATGTTCAGCAGCATCAATATCGAACATTTGCACGCAAGGTGTAGAAGTGTAGTATGAGTACAACCGACTCTATGTACTCAATAAATAACAAACCTAACCTTAGGTTGAAAGTAGTGACGAGCTTGTACCAAGGTCAGAGTCCACACCAATAACCGATAACATCACATAACAATACAATTTAAAGCAACACAAGTAATAACTCAATAATAAAATGCTCAGCTCGTATATAATTTCGGAAAATAAATATTTTCTTTTCAAGAATAACAGTAAAACTCAAATCTTTTGCCGAAAATCACCGAAACTATGAGTAAGCCTGAAATCTGTGATTATTCTCAAAACCTTTAACGACATATAAGAAATTTCATTATCAGATGGCATGAGAAAAAAAATACTTCTCTATGCCTACATATCAAGTATACATGTCTAATGCAATGCAGCACAGTGATGAACTCATGTAATACTCAATCACTCAGTACTGTATATGGCCAATCCAGCCTAGAGAAGATCCATCCCATATATATATACATATTAACTGACATTCAGTTACATAGTACTCTACAAGGCCAATCCACTCCTGAGAACTCTATCCCAGATATAATAAATGATTCGGTCAAGAACCATGCCCATGGAAGTCCATCCCAAAAATATAAAATCAGTATAAGCAGTTTAAGAAGCTTTGTCTCGCCCTGCCCGTCTAGGGTAGGGGTAAGGTTGCATATATCTCACCCTCCCCAGACCCCACTTGTGAGAATACATTGGGTATTTTTGTTGTAGTGTAAGATGCTTTGTCTATTAAATTTTAATGAACTAGAAACAAGGGGACGGGATATCCAAGATCTCATAAAAACTCCACAAAAACACCAAGATCTCTTTTATTCGCCGAGTTTGGAGAATTTGTCTGTCCGTACCAATTTGATTAAGCTACAGTTGCTAAGCCTAATTTTTGACTAAAGCATTGTCAATAATTGTTAACAATGGCATATGTGCGTCAATTTTCAATCATAAATCAAGCGGAATTTTCATGTCCCAAACTATCCCTATACGTGACTAACACCCAACACATGTCATCCGTCACACGAATCATATTTTCATACATTAACCATTAATTTACATTATTTAATAATTTAAATACCTGTCCAAACAGGTCGATAATTAATTATGAATGATAAATATCTCGAAATACATATTTAAAACTCTTGCCCAATTCTCACATTGGACCATAAAGCATCTAAAGAATTACATAAAGGCTTAGAGTTATGTGCACAAATCCCAATTGAAATAAAAATAAATAAATAAAGACTCTATGGGTGGGTCATCTCAACAATTGGATCAATTGTAGGTTCCTCGTCAACTGTTAGCTTTATCATCAGCAACAGTATTTGCATGAACATGCAAGTAATTAAGGAGTAAGTTATACGTAAATATAACTAGTAAGATCCTCGATCTGCCAGTTTAAATACTCCTGGAACAAGTGTTAGAAAATACAAACACATAATGAGCCCAAATATAATATACACAAAAATTATATCACCATATAATACTCAATAAGTTCCAAACAAATATTCAACAACACTATTTATCTCAACATAATCTATACTAAGGACTTGTCATAGCGGCAATGAAGGAAATTAACCAAATACTTCGACGAGTCCACGATAGCATACACAATGCTCCAAATCTACCATGGAAGCATACATAATATCTCAAATATATTACGGCATCGAAGAAATAATTTCTAACGACTCAACATCATGACACGAAGTCACGCCACACCACACCACACCACAAATCATGTAGTAAGTTATTTTATATTCTTAACGAATTAATACACTGTATAGGGTAAAATATGCTATGCTAAGTGGCCGCTTAAGAGAGTGGCACGTGGAGCCTAACGCGGGGGGACAGTTAAAACCGAAGGCAACTGTCCCGTTTGTCACCGAAAAGGATGACACTCGCAAAGATGCAATAAATACCCTCCTCCCAGTAGCATTTAATGAAGAATATTCCCCAACCCATTATAGAAAAATTGTCATTTATGCTCACCGTTACACCTTCTTCAATGACCCTCATAATTGACATTAAAGAAGAGTATGATCCTATGACCTTGTTCCCTAGGTGCAACTATAAATAGTGAGCTCTGTTATCATTGTAAAGGACACGAATTTTCAGGCAAACTTATGCTACAATCGATTCAAAGCTTTATACAATTTTATCTTCTTACTCCTTGATTTCATTGTTGTTGTGCCTGGAAACCCTGCTCCCGGAATTATTGTTTCTGCTATTTTATCTTCACTTCAAGGCTATGTATTGCGTATTACTTCAATTATTTTATTATTTCAGGATCGAATTAATTTACTTATCTAGAAACCACGTATAAATTCAACTGTACCTTTTTTACAGGTAAACAGTTTGGCACCCAACGTGGGGCTTAGACAACTGTGTAATTTAGTTGATCTTTGCCTCTTTTACTAACGCTATTTGATTATTTGTCCTAGCAAAAATCACAGAAAATGGCAGATAACAATGTTAATAACACACACAATCTTGAGGCCTAAAGAGATCAACCTCATCATGAGGAATCAGTCAGTGACACCCGCAATGAGGAAAATGATGCAACGCCAGTCCAAGACAAGAGGTACTCACGACATGTTCGGGAGGCGACTCTCGATGATGCTAAAGAGGAGCAAGTTGTTGAAGCGGTAAAGGTCCTGCAAGAGCAACAGACGGCCATTCTAGGCCATCTTACGCAGAAGGATAAGGTTATGAAGGAGTTGAAGTAGGCATTGTCGGGGGCTTCCAATAGTGCAAATAGACGAGGTCCAGTTCCTCCCAATGCTCCCGCGAATCAAGCAATGCAGAGGGTCGACAACAACACCCCGAGGTGTGAGGTTGGCTCTGATGGGGCTGGGGGAGCGGATTCCGCCCCAACAACTAGAATGGTCCCTTCAAGAGCGAACTCTAACGGTTTATGAGAGAAGTGAATACCTGCATGGACCAAATCCCAGGCAAACGACCGGTGCTGAAAGGGCATGACTCAAAGAAGTATACTCAGTTGCCGTGCAAACCAAGCGCGACTCCATAATTATTCCCGAAGCATTTTAAAATGCCCGACGTGCCAAAGTATGATGAAACCTCTGACCCACAGGAGCATATTACCACCAATACAATGACGGTGAAGGGGAACGATTTAGCTCCACAAGAGATCGAATCTGTTTTGCTAAAGATATTCGGAGAGACTGTCACAAGGGGAGCCTTCACTTGGTATTCGTTGTTACCCAATCATTCCATAGATTCCTTTGAGATTCTCGCAGACTCTTTTAATAAGGCCCATGCCAGGGCCAGAAAGGAGAATCGGAGTTGCTGCAGGAGCTCGTCACCCGGTTCTAAAAGTAAAGGATGTTGCTCCCGGGTGTTCCGGATTAATGGGTGGCTGAAGCATTCACCAAGGGTCTGGATCCATGAAGTTTAGACGCTTCCTGAAAACTGAAGGAAAGCTTGCTTGAGTTTCAAGTTATGACTTGGGTGAATATACACAATCGGTACGAGTCTATGATAAGGATAAAAAATGATCAGGTTGGCTTCCCGTCTTCGTCAAAAGGACGGAAGAAGAATAAAGAAAAAGCAAAAGAAGATTTTGACACTAATGGACGGGTCTTTGAGGGGCATCTTTTTCCCCACGAACGTGATGAATGATGTGACAGAGGTTTTCGATCGACAGATAGGTTTGTTATCGATAAAAGAACTGATCGCGGTCAAAACAACAAATCATTGCTCGACAAACAAGCATCGGGTATGCAGGATCTTTCCCACCCCAGGCTGTCAGAATAAAAATTTCAACATCAGTGTAGTGGTGTTAGTATCAGCTATGAGAAACATCAAAGAAGCACGGTTCCCGAAGCCGATGAGGTTCGATCCCAGCTAGAGAGATCCCAACTTGTAGTGTGAGTACCACGAGATGAATGTCCACCGGACTGGGGACTGCCAACATATATAGGAAGAAGTGGTGACACTATTGAAGAATGTGCATCTCAGAGAATGCTTAAGTGAACGGGACAAGAACAACTACACCGCAACCGTGATAACGCGGAACCCTCAAAAGTAGGAGAAGATCCCCCGTGCCAGATGATCAACATGATCGTCGGGGGAACACGATCAACAGGGTCGCCTTCTCTGCAGCAAAAAAGATGAAGATATCAATAACCCATAGCAAGAGACTCCTGGAAGCCACTGAAGATGACAACACGTAACGACCCGACCAACCGTTTTGAGTATTACAACCCTGCTTCCCCCTTTACTGCTCGAATTGTATTTTACAGTTGTTGTGTGAATTCTCGGGGTAAATGGTTCGGGTCCGGTGAGGTTTTGAAATGAATTGGAATACTTAGTTCCAAGGTTTAAAGCTGAAGTTAAAATAGTGACCGGATATCGACTTATGTGTAAACGACCCCGGAATGGAGTTTTGATGATTTCAGTAGCTCCATATGGTGATTTTGGACTTAGGAGCGCGTCCGGAAAAATTCTTTTTAGGTACGTAGTGGAATTAGGCTTGAAAAGCCGAAAGATGAATTTTTGGGAAGTTTGACCGGGGGGTTGACTTTTTGATATCGAGGTCGGAATCTGACTCTGGAAATTGGAACAGGTCCGTAATATGAAATGTGACTTGTGCGTAAAATGTGAAGTCATTCCGGATTGATTTGATGTGTTTCAGCACAAGATGTAGAATTTGAAAGTTCAAAGTTCGTTGATTTTGCATTGAGGAGTAATTCATCGTTTCTATGTTGTTAGGTGTGATTTAAGGCCTCTAGTAGGTCCAAATTATGTTATGGGACTTGTTGATACAATTGGTTGAGGTCCCGAGGGCCTCGGGTGAGTTTCAGACGGTTAACGGATCAAATTTGGACTTAAGGGAATGCTGGAAGTGCTTCCTACTGGTGTGATCGCACCTGCAAAGATTTTGAACGCAGGTGCGAAGCCGCATGTGCGTGAAATAAGTCGTAGAAGAAGCCAAGATTGGGACTGGGCAGTGCTCGCAGGTGCGAGGAATTTTCCGCATCTGTGAGGCCGCAGGTGCGAAGGTGTTGGCACAGATGCAGACTGGGGCTGGCCTGGGGAAAACGCAGGTGCGAAGGGTTTGCGCATCTGCGAGCCCACAGATGCGAGAAGGGCACCGCAGATGCGAGGTTTTGAAAGGTTGGAATTGTCCACAGACGCGCAATTTGTTCCGCAAATGCGGATGCGCAGGTGCGAGCCCAGGAACCGCAGGTGCGGAAATGCCTAGGCAGTGTTTAAAACGAGGGTTCCTAGATTTTTTCTCATTTTGGAGCTCGGTTTGGGAGATTGTAGAGAGGAAATTTTCTGCACAACTTAGGGTAAGTGTTCTTAACTCCTTTGTGATTATATTCCATGAATTAATCTTCATATTTGGTGTAAGATTATTGAATCTTCAAGAGAAATAGAAGGAAATTTCTATAATGTCACAAAACAAAATTTTCAAGTTTGAAGGCCGAGTTGTGGTCGGATTTGAGTAATTTTAGTATGGTTGAACTTGTAATAGGATGGGTTGTCGTATTTCATGAGTTTCATCAGATTTTGAGATGTGGGCCCACTGGTGCTTTTTGGGGCATAATTTCGGATTTTATGGAAAATATTAACGTTTTGATATGGAATTAATTCTTATAAATTGTGTGGACTGAGTCAAATTATTGTGTCTAGATTCGAGCCGTTAGGGAGTTGATACGCGCATAATGGGATTTCTGGAGCATTGTTTAGTTTGCTCGACATTGGATTTAGCTTGTTCGAGGTAAGTAACTCTTCTAATCTTGGAGATGAGGGTATGAACCCTGAATATATGTATTATGTGAATTGTTGGGAAGTGACGCACATGCTAGGTGATGGGTGTGTGGGCGTGCACTATAGAAATTGTGACATAATTGTTTATGTTGAATTTTGTAGTTAAATAATCTTCGCATTTTCCATGCGGTTTTATGAGTTAGAGAAATTAAGTTTAAAAGCATATTAAAAATCAAGATTGAGGCTATGTGCCAGTATTATTGGGACCTACATAGGTCATATTGCTGTGAATTATTTGTTTTAAATTGAAAATTCATACTCAGTAATATTCATTTCATTGCATATCATAACTCAGTTTTATCACTCTATTTTGATGCATATAAATGTTTTGGGCCGAATGCCCTATTTTACTGAAATGCCAGAGTGGCTTGAGAGGTTTATGACCGAGTGAGGCCGAGGGCCTGATTTGTAAGGATATTTATGGGATCGAGCTGCACGCCGCAACATGTTGCATATTTATAGGATCGGGCTGCACGCTGCAGCATGTTTGATATTAGTTGAGGGCCTGATTGTGAGGATGAGTGTGGATCGGGACTGCCCGCCTGCATCATACTTTATTATTATAGCACGTGAGTTTTCTGTGCAACACGTGAATTGTCCGTGAAGATTATAGAGCATGGGCTGAAGGAGCCCCTCCAGAGTCTGTACACACCCCCAGTGAGCGCATGTACCTACTGAGTGCGAGTGTCGAGTGCCGACTGCTGAGTGACTGGGAGGCATGAGTAATTATGAGGTATTCCCGAGTGGTATGAGTGATTGTGAGGTATGAACAAGTGACACGAGTGACTGAGAGGTTTGCCCGTGGTGCTGTATATGAGTGATGTTCTGCCCGAGGGGCTGTTTATGATTTTATCACTGAGTTGCATCGCATTGGCATGCACACATGACATACATGCATAGAGATGTATTTTTCCTCATGCTGTACAACTTCACATCATTCATGATTTCTCACAGATTTTGACAGATGGGCATAATGATGCATTTGTTTTACACGGGTTATCCGGGAGGAAAATGAAACATATTATTTATTATTGAGAAGATTTTTTGGAGAAATTTATTGTTTTCAAACTATTCATATTACTGGCAACTTCAGCAAACGATTTGGGTTTTCACTAATGTATTTGAAAGAAAGAACTACTATTGTTTTTTGAAATCATTACTTGGCTGAGTATTTTATCCCTGAGTTACTTCTGGTATTATTTGCTTTGTGTTGTTATGGATTGTTGTGGACTATTGGTTTTGGACCCGACCTTGGTGGAAGCTCGTCAATACTTTCAACCTACGGCTAGGTTTGTTATTTACTTAGTACATGGGGTCGGTTGTACTGATACTACACTTCTGCACATTGCATGTAGATGTTGGTTGTTGTTGTTGCTGTGCTTGATGGTTGCGGGATTTTAAGATGCACCTACATTTCTATTATAGCTGCCTCTTGTTTAGGGTAGCATTAGATTTATAAAATCTCTATTTATGTATTATTCAAACAGACTATATATTTATTTTATTTCCGCTTTGTATACTCTATTCTTAGAAGCTCATGATTTGTACTACCAGTTCTTGGGGATTGTATAAGATTAGGATCTTTATTCACTTAAATTAATTTAATAACTATTATTGAAATTGGTTAGTTGGAAATTGGCTTACCGAACAGGATGTGTAAGGTTCCATCATGATTAGTTGGATTTTGGGTCGTGACAAGGTGGTATCAGAGCTCTAGGTTCATAGGTTCTACAAGTCATGAGCAAGTATCTAGTAGAGTCTTAAGGATCGGTATGATGACATCCATACTTATCTTTGAGAGGCTACAGGGCATTTAGGATATACACTTCCCATTTTTGTTTCCTTATCGTGCGAGATTGATTCAGCTTGAGCATAAACTCTTTGAATTCCTTCCACATATTTGTATGCGCACATGAGCGCTCATTATCAGTTGTGCATTGCCCGCATGTGATTCTATAAACGAGGTTCGAGGTGAGTATTCTGTGTTTTGGTGGTGGTCCAGTCTGGAGGACTTGAGGCCATGGTTAGACCGCAGCTTAAGCTCGGTAGCTTCAGTTGTAACTCGTACAATTGGACTTATATGTCCGGTGATGACCCTACAGTGAAATATGTGGCTCGATGAGCGGTGAAATGGCCGTATGATGTGACCGCGGGATGTGTTAAGATGATTTGAACATAACGAAAAGTGTTTCCTTCATATGTAAAGGGAAGGCCATCGGATGCTTGATTTTTGATTTGATGTGACGTACAGCCTCGAGTGTGAATATTTTGAAAGATCTTTCACGTGTTTAAATTGTGGGACAAATTAAACTCTCAGGCCTGGTTAACGAGTTTGGAATCAGAAAGATTTAGTGATTGCGTATAAATTGTGGCTACGAAAAGATATAACAAGATACCAATTTGAGGCTAGGGAGGTGGGTTATCTCCTGAAGTGTAATCTACGTAGGTATGTTCCTTGTAATATGAGTAGAGTGTTTCTTTTCTGCCAGTGGAGAGTTTGTGTGGAAATTTGAATTCGAATTTGGCTGAGAAAGTCGACCTAAGTATCAAGAGAATGATTGCGATCTTAGCGGATGATTTGGATTATTTTTATGGTTGGCATTTGCACGAGCTTGAGAAGAATTTTGTGGCACTGACTACAGAAATATGACAGTAATAGGGTATGTGTATTTTGAATTAAGGAGTGTTTTAATCTATAGCTTTGAGCCAAGTGGGGGAGCCTGCTATAGACAAATCAATTCATGGGTATGTGTCAAATTGTGTTTGGGTCTAAAGTATACTTGGGAATTAGTGATGACTTGTAGAGGTGGAGTTCGAAAATGACTCGAATAAGGAAAATTCCTGGTTATGGATTATATTGCACGGATGAGTATATGAAAAATCGTGGGATGAGTAAGTTGTTATTGGTGAATAATGTAGTACGCACGGAGTATGAATTTGGTATGTGGTGTTAAAGTAGAGTTACTTCTTTGAGTGTTGTGGTGCTAATGGGGCACATGTCTTTTGGCCCATTTGGGCGGTGCAATTAGATGTGAGAAAAGTGGGTGACTCCCGAGAAAATTCCAGTGGGTTTGAGAATTATATATAGCAATTCAGAATGTTTTCGAACTTATGTATGGATAAAAATCCGAGATTTACATTTGATGGTGCCTGGACTTGCGGAAATTCTATGTCTATGGATTCTACATTTTTGTGTAAGGAAGGTAAGAAGAGCAATTTTAAATTCACATAATGTATTCTCAGAGTGAGTGTTATAACTGTGGTATTTTTGAAGGCGCTTAAGAAGAATACAGTTGCTTATGGGTCGTAGGGGGTTGTGGTTCTATGTTAAGGTTTGTAGGGTGAGTTGTGGTTAAAGATCATGGTATTTTAGCAAGCAGAAATATCAATCTGAAGACAAATTCAGAAGGGACTTGGAGAAAATATGACAACTGGGTAGTAGGTTGGATCAGTATGGTAACGGATATGATCGGTTCTTTGGGTGCTTATTATGTGGGGGTTTTCTACAGGTGCTTTGTGGCAATACACCTGGACTTTGCACCTGCGTGTCTTGGCCGAGTTAGAGGAATTTAGTTTTAATGGCTTGATTATGTGCAAATGGATATCAAAGTATTCTTGATAGTTTCTACCGGTGTGGNTTTTGAAGGTGCTTAAGAAGAATACAATTGCTTATGGGCCGTAGGGCATTGTGGTTCTATGCTAAGGTTTGTAGGGTGAGTTGTGGTTAAAGATCATGGTATTTTAGCAAGAAAAAGTATCAATCTGAAGACAAATTCGAAAGGGACTCGGAGAAAATATGACAACTGGGTAGTAGGTTGGATCAGTATGGTAATGGATATGATCGGTTCTTTGGGTGCTTATGATGTGGGGGTTTTCTACAGGTGCTTTGTGGAAATACACCTGGACTTGGCAACCTGCATGTCTTGGTCGAGTTAGAGGAATTTAGTTTTAAGGGCTTGATTATGTGCAAATGGATATCAAAGTATTCTTGA
Source organism: Nicotiana otophora (assembly GCA_000715115.1). NCBI lineage: Eukaryota > Viridiplantae > Streptophyta > Magnoliopsida > Solanales > Solanaceae > Nicotiana > Nicotiana otophora. The sequence goes on along the minus strand of AWOL01S0186213.1, from coordinate 1,480 downwards.
TAGTTTCTACCGGTGTGGAGAACGTGTTGTGTATTGTGATTTCCTCCTGCAAAGAAGCAAGAGAAAGGTTTCTAACTAAAATGGTATGTAAATTATTGGTGACTCAGAGTTGATAATAAGATTCTTATGCTTTCACATGATGGCAAGATAGATGTTACGTGTTGTACAAAAGCTAGATTTTCATTTACAAGGTGGCAGTATAGTCTTGAAGAGAAGGTAACGAATGTTGGATAACATGGACGGTTTCAAATAACAAGATGAATACTATAATTACTTGGTGTTGTATGAGAGAGGGGCAGACTTTAAAAGGCGCATTGAATTTTGACTTACGGATGTATAAATTAGTATTGCGGTACTCACATGGTTGATAGACTGTTGATATTCAAATTTTGTCAAGTGGTACGGAAGAACTTTCAAAGTATTTCTCGTGGGATGATCGTGTATGAGAGAGGTGTTAGGCCTTCGGGCGGTAGAGATAGAATCAAATATGGTGATTCACGTGTTATATGGATTTGGAGATTTGGGAGTTCTCAGGAGCAAATTGTTTCATGGTTGTGGACTGTGAAGTTGTGGCTGGAGCTAGCCAGATGATAGAATGTATTGTGATTCAGTCATTGTGGATTTCTGGAGGCATTTTTATCTATTTTTGGGTAACCCGAGTTGATTTGGGTGTCCATTGGTAGGCCCAATTAAGATATGTATTCTACACCGAGCCGGAATGGTTGCCTCCATACTGCTATTGTTGAGGGATGTGTCATTCGGTTGATGTTGAACATATTCGTGATCTGAAATGATCTGTGAGTTACTCCTTTATGATCTGAGGAGTTGTGATTCATTGCTTATATGCACAGATGGTGCGGTTCTATTTGAGCTTTATAGCGGAATTTGAGTGTGATGAGAATTTGGGTATTGCATGATCGATTGCATAATGGTTATGTTCTTTCAGGTTTTGTGTGGTATTTTTGTCATTTGCCTCTCCATCATTATTAATTCGGAGCAGGGTGGCTCGGAGTATATACTATGAACCTCGTGTTAGAATCGGCTGATGGTTCTACGATGTATGATGAATTTTCAGCGTTTCGTTGTGGAGGTACTTGTTAATATGGTGGGGCAGTTCTCTCATTTGAGTCATTTTCCATTACTGGGTACATTTGAATTGTTGCGTATTAGTGCACGGATGGCACGAGTTGTGGCTCTGAGTTATATTGGTGAGGCATGTATATGGAACAATTGTGTTGAGTAATATAAGGTCATTGGACCTAGAATTGGTACTATCAGGTTTGATTTCAGTATATTCGGGAGTATAATATTGAAAGTCGGCTCAGAAAGGGATTATGGTTCTGGTTGGGGCGAGAGAGCTCCTTGACTTGTTGATCTGGTAAGGGGTCATGAAATTTCGCTTGTTTCTTGTATTATAAACAGTGTACGAAGGTTTTGGGATGAGGTTTGGTTTGATATGGGTTTAATACTAGTATGCGGT
>AWOL01S0186182.1:0-21594 GCA_000715115.1 Nicotiana otophora | reverse complement strand
ACAGGTTAAACAAACTGGAAATCGAACAATCAGCAGGACGACGGTTTTTTTAATTTTTAATTGGGAGGGGGGGGGAGGGGTTCTGGTTTGGTGGGGAAGGGAAGGGATTATGTAGGTATAGCGCCGTTTATTAAGGTGCTATACTATAGCGCCTTAATAAACGACACTATACTTGCCCATCTTTTCAAATTCACGTATAACACCATTTACTATAGCGCCTTAATAAACGGCGCTATACTTGCCCGTCTTTTCAAATTCACGTATAACACCCTTTTAAATGGCGCTATACCTTAACGGACAAACGACCGTTAAAATATAACGTCCTTTAAAAGGGCGTTATACATATTTTGGTTACCATCTTTGTTTTCCATATATTTTAGTCGATGAGTCTAAAAAAACCACATTTTGATTCCGAAGTCACCAATACGATTGTATACCAAATAAGACAGTTTAGACCAACAGCCCTCTACCACTATAAGATAGTCTTTGGCAGTCCATCACTAAATTTCCACTATTCGAGGTCTTCATTGATTTCCGAGTACTAACCGAGCTGCCAAATGACACAAGGGTCAAGGGTAGCTTTTTTGATCGTCCGTGGCCTCGTCCTCGCCCTTTCCCATATTAAACGAAAATGGGGGTACTATGTTTAGTAAAACATATACATAGTCCCAAAGGAAGTTATACTTTTTCCGAAAACAATTACATCTCCATTGAAAACAACAGAAGTTACGTAAGTACTAAAGCTTAATATGTACTTTAAGTCGTTAAATCTCATAAGCAGTACTATTCTACACTAAAAGTAGATAGAAACAGCGACTGCAACTCGTCATTATCCCCTTCAGTCACATTCTCAACAATTATTATATTTTATTTTACATCAAAACACCAATAGATAATGCTCCTCTGATTTAATTTATGGAAGGTAGTTTAACTTAATATAAATTTAAAGAAAAAAGATTCCCCTGAAACTTATAGCTAAACATGTTGTAATATTTGTGTGCTTATTGTATACGGGTAAAACCGAGTCTAAAGAGCATCCCGATTTTCCGGTGAGGCAAACAAAGCAAGGACGTGACTGCAAGGAATCAGAATCAGGAACCTCTCGTATAAGGGCCCAAGCAAAACACCTGCCCTCGGAGCCATCGAAACCACGTCTCCNGGCAAACCTACTCTTTGAGAAATGAGGGGACTATCTGTATACGGGTAAAACCGAGTCTAAAGAGCACCTCGATTTCCTGGTGAGGCAAATGGAGCAAGGACGTGACTGAAAGGAATCGAAATTAGAACCAGGAACCTCTCGTATCAGGGTTTGAGCAAAACACCTGCCCTCGGAGCCATCGAGACCACGTTCCTCGGGTCCGGTTCTAGTCCCAAAACCTCGAAGAGCATTACCAAACGGCCACACACGATTAATAAAGGACCGTGACATCCGTGCCCAACCGAATATCACGGCGTGAATCTCGGACCGTATCAACAAAAAATTAGTGACTAGTGAAAAGAAAGCTTTTTACTTTCTTAGAATTGTATCTAGGGTAAAACTCCCCTACTATATAAAAGGGGAAGCGAATTATTCATTAGACACATTGTAACACGTATACCAAGGCAATATACTTCAGTTCTCTGTTTTCTAAAAGTTATTCAAAGCTCTTGTTTTCATTCATAAGTTCTTCATAAGTGCTAGTTCGGAACCGAAGGCATGTTTCTTGTTAAGCCTTTAATCGATCTCGGACTCACTATCATCATTGGTTTGGCTACTTACTATATCCTTTATTTGCTTATCTAACGTCATTAATCACTTCTATTGAACTAATCCACATATCTTTAAAACCACGTATAAATTCATTTGTTATCCATTTTTAAGGGTAAACAGTTTAGCGCCCACCGTGGGGCTAAGGATAACAATGGTAATTTGATACAAATTTCCATAACACACTCTGTTTTACGCTTGTTCTTTGAGATTTTAATTTCAAGACAACTTAAGAATATCAAAGTCTCAATCTGATCACTTGAACGTTGATGCTCAGTCTGGCCACCATGGAGAAAATAACAATATAGTGCCCAGTAACAAGGTGCCCCTATTGATCCCAACAGAGTGCCGGTTGCGGACCCAATCGATGCCAACTCACATGTGGACATCGATGTAAACCTGCCGACCGACCCCGAGAACAGCGTTCGCGGAGGAGCCCGATCAATAGCTCGGGGTACGCACAATGGTGAAGACGATGAGATCAATATGTGGATGATCTTCAAAATATTACAAGCTCAACAGGTGGCGATAGCCCAACTGTAGAACCAAAACCGCGCCCCCAGTAAAGTTGAGCCCGAACAATCCCGGGAAAACACACAAAGAAATGAACAAACCACGAAAAGTCTGGGTGAAGTTGAACCTGGGGCTAACCCCGAAATAATAAATATTCTTGAGGAACTGACAAAGCGGGTGGAATCGGGGGAAAAGAAGATTGATGCCAACGACAAAAAAAATGGAGACCTATAACTTCAGAGTTGATCAAATCTCGGTAGCACCCCCGAAATTGAAAGGCCTGGATTCCAAGAAATTTGTCCAAAAGCCTTTTCCTCCGAGCGCGGCACCGAAACCAATCCCCAAGAAGTTCCATATGCCCAAAATTCTAAAGTATAATGGAACCACGGATCCAAATGAACACGTGACCTCCTACACGTGTGCCATCAAGGGAAACGACTTAAAAGATGATGAAATCGAGTAGGTTTTGCTGAAAACGCTCGAAGAAACCCTGTCAAAAGGAGAAATTATATGGTATCACAAATTACTCCTTAATTCTATTGATTCGTTTGATATGCTTGTAGATGCCTTCGTAAAAGCTCACGCCGAGGCCATCAAGGTCGAGACCAGAAAATCAGACTTTTTCAAAGTAAAACAAAGAGATAACAAAATGCTTAGTGAATTCGTGTCGAAGTTTTAAATGGAACGAATGGACCTGCCTCCGGTTGCGGACGAATCGTCCGTTTAGGCGTTCACTCAAGGACTCAACCCCAAAGCTCCTTGGCTTCACAGAAGCTGAAACAAATTTTGATAGAGTACCCGGCGGTAACTTGGGCTGACGTCCATAATAGATACCAATCGAAAATCAGAGTCGAGGATGATTCGGGGCCCCCTCCGGGTCCGTTTATCCCATCAGAACTAATGACAGGTCCAAAAGAGTCGTCGATCATGAACCAAGACCGAACAGAGATCGGTATCAACCGTATAGCGGAGATCGAAAGAGTAGAGGATCTGGGCGTAAACCTGCGAGGAATGAAAAAAGGAGCGATCGAGGCCACAATAGCCGGGGACTCATGGGTAAAAATGGTTTTGACAGGCCACTTGGGTCCAAGGAGGCACCGAGATTATCAGAATACCACTTCAGTGTCGATGCTGCGAGCATCGTATCTGCCATCGGGCATATCAAGATACCAAGTGGCCTTGGCCATTGCAGTCCAACCCTGCCCAAAGAGACCCTAACTTGATGTGTAAGTATCATGGCACTCACGGCCACATGACCAAAGGCTGCCAACAACTAATAGCCTGTTTGGCCAAACTTCTCCAAGTTCAAAAGCACTTTTGTTTTTTCAAAAAAAGTACTTTTTTTCCTTCAACTTTGAAGTGTTTGGCCAAGCTTTTAGAAGAAAAAGAAGTGCTTCTGAGGAGATACAGAAGCAGCTTTGGAGAAGCAGAAAAAAATAGCTTCTTCCCATAAGTAATTTTTTGAGAAGCACTTTTGAGCATAATACACTTAGAAGCACCTTTTAAAAGCTTGGCCAAACACTAATTGCTGCTTAGAAGTACTTTTTAAATTACTTAGGCAAACACAAACTGCTTCTCACCAAAAGTACTTTTGAAAAAAGCACATTTGAAAAAAAAACAGTTCTCTAAATAAGTTGCTTTTTCCAGCTTGGCCAAACGTGCTATAACTTTAGGTTTTGGTTTAGGGATTTCGTTTGTGTTTGTTTTATGTTTTGGTTTACTTCTCAAAATAAGCTGATTTTCCAGCTTGGCCAAACGGGCTATAAGAGAAGAAGTGGCCCGGTTATTCAATAACGGACACCTCCTAGAATTTCTGAGTGATCGAGCCAAAAATCACTTCAGGAATAGGGACTCCAACAAATAGACCGAACAAGAGGAACCTCAGCACATCATTACATGATCATTGGTGGAGTCGACGTCCCCATGGGACAAACCTAAAGCACACTAAGGTATCCATTACAAGGGAAAAATGAACCCGAGATTATATATCAGAGGGGACCGTCTCTTTCAACAATGAGGATGCTGAAGGCATCGTGCATCAACATAATGATGCACTGGTAATATGTGTACTCATAAATAAATCTCGAGTTAAGCGTGTATTAATTGATCCAGGTAGCTTAGCCAATATCATCAAATCGAGGATCGTAGAGCAACTGGGTTTACAAGACGAAATAGTGCCTGCAGTCCGGGTCTTAAACGGATTCAACATGGCATTTGAAACTACTAAAGGGGAGATAACCGTGCCGGTGAACACCGCCGGGACCATTCAGGAAATGAAGTTCTATCTGATTGAAAGGGATATGAGATATAATGCTCTATTCGGAAGGCCATGGATTCACAACATGAGGGAAATACCCTCGACAGTATACCACACACTAAAATTCCACACACCGGGAGAGATCAAGATGGTTTACGGAGAGCATCTGGTCGCAAAAGAAATGTCTGCGGTCGATGAGGTGATCCCGATGTCCGCACTCTCGACATCAAAGAACTCGGAGCTGGTTAGGAAGGAAGAAACTAAATAGCAATCAATGACACCGTCCCCGACTGAACCAGAGAAGCAAGAAGTAGGCGAGTATGATGATTATGGAGTTCCTAGGTCGTTCGTCACCCCCAGACGATTCTGACGCCACCAAATCAATGGTCGAGGAGCTGGAGCAAGTCATATTGATCGAATATTTGCCTGATCAGAAGGTATACCTGGGCACATGATTAACTCTCTACCTCAGGAAAAAACTCATTAAATTCTTATAGCTAACATAGATTATTTCGCTTGGTCCCACCTTAATATGATAGGGATCTCGCCAGAAATAACCACTCATAAGCTAAGCTTGGATTCGAAGTTCCACCCGGTTAAACAGAAGAGGAGGGCTCAGTCCAAAGTCAAACATGTATTCATCAAAGATGAGGTATCCAAACTCCTTAAAATAGGATCCATTCGGAAAGTTAAGTACCCATATTGGTTGTCTAATGTAGTGGTAGTGCATAAAAAGGGAAATAAATTAAGAATGTGCGTAGATTACAAAACTTGAACTAGGCATGCCCCAAGGACTCTTTTCCTTTGCCTAACATCGATTGCATAATCGATGCGATAGCCGGGCACGAGATACTCAGCTTTCTCGACGCCTATTTTCGGTACAACCAAATCCGAACGGACCCGGGTGATCAAGAAACAACTTCCTTTATCACTAAATTTGGCACCTATTGTTATAACGTAATGGCGTTCGGACTAAAAAACACTGGTGCCACTTATCAACGCCTAGTAAACCGGATGTTCGAAGAACAAATAGGAAAATCAATGAAAGTTTATATTGACGACATGTTTAGTTAATTCCCTGCGAGCAGGGGACAATTTGAAACATTTACAGGCAACCTTCAACATACTGAATAAATATAATATGAAGCTGAACCCGGATAAATGCGCATTCGGGGTCGGATCTGGAAAGTTCTTTGGATTCATGGTATCCAGCCGAGGGATTGAGATCAATCCCGACAAAATCAAATCTATAGAATACATCACCTTGGTGGACAGTGTCAGGGTTGTTCAGAGGCTCACCGGGCGCATAGCCGCCCTGGGCCGGTTTATATCGAGGTCTTCCGATAAGAGCCACCAGTTCTTCTCATTATTGAAGAAGAACAATAACTTTTCTAGGACCCTGGAATGCCAACAAGCCTTGGAAGAACTCAAATGGTACCTTTCGAGTCCACCTTTGCTCCATACTCTGAAGGCGGACGAACAATTGTACCTATACTTAGCAGTATCCGAGGTAGCGGTAAGTGGAGTCTTAGTCCGAGAAGAGGAAGGTACACAATTTCCTATCTATTATGTTAGTATAACTCTAGGCGAGGCCTAAATAAGGTATCCTCACTTAAAAAAGTTGGAGCTCGCTTTGCTAAGCGCCTCCGGAAAGTTAAAGCCATATTTTTAATGCCACCCCATATGTGTCAAAACTTCTTACCCACTAAGGAACATAATGCACAAACCCGAGCTCTCGAACCTATTGGCTAAATGGGCTGTAGAAATTAGCGGGTACGATATCGAAAATAGACCCCGAACTGCCATCAAATCATAAATTTTGGCAGACTTCGTGGCCGACTTTACACCGACCTTAATACTCGAAGTCGAAAAGGAATTGTTGTTAACCTCGGGGACTTCCTAGGAAATATGGACCCTTTTTACGGACGGTGCCTCGAACGCAAAGGGCTCCGAACTCGACATCATGTTGAAGCCGCCTACATGTAACATAGTTAGGCAATCTATTAGAACTGTGAAATTGACTAACAATAAGGCCGAGTATGAGGCCATGATTGCAGGTCTCGAACTGGCTAAAAACCTGGGGGCCAAGGTGGCCAAAGCTAAGTGCGACTCCCTCCTTGTGGTAAATCAAGTCAATGGGACGTTCGAAGTAATAGAGTAACGAATGCGAAGGTATTTAGACAAATTGCAGGTAACGTTGCATAAATTCAAGGAATGGACCATACAACACGTACCCCGAGATCAAAATAGCAGGCCGATACTCTGACTAACTTGGGGTCACAGGTTGATGATGATGAATTCAGCTCAAGAACGGTTGTACATTTCATGAAATCGGTAGTAGAATAAGGTCATGCCGAAATAAACTCAACAATTTTAACTTGGGATTGAAGAAACAAGCATATAGACTACTTAAAAACTGGGAAGTTGCCCTCGGATTCTAAAGAATCTTGAACTCTATGCATAAAGACAACAAGGTTCAGCCTGTCTGAAGATACTCTGTTCAGAAGAACGTTTGATAACCCGCTCGCCATATGCTTGGGGTCGGGAGACACCGAATATGTTTTGAGGGAAGTTCACGAAGGCACATGCAGAAACCATTTGAGGGAGAAATCTTTGGTTCATAAGATAATCAGAGTCGGCTATTACTGGATCAACATGGAGAAAGATGCTAAGGACTTTGTACAAATATGTGACGGCTATCAGAGGCATGCCACAATGATCCATCAACCTGGAGAGCTACTACACTCGGTCTTGTCACCTTGGCCATTCATGAAGTGGGGAATGGACATTGTCGGTCCCCTGCCGTGGGCACTCGGTAAGGCTCAATTCATACTGTTTATGACCGATTATTTTTCCAAGTGGTTCAAAGCTCAAGCGTTCTTGAAGGTCTGGGAAAAACTAGTCGTCGACTTCATTCAGGATCACATAATATGCCGGTTCGGAATACCGGCCGAGATAGTGTGTGATAACGGGAAGTAGTTCATCGGCAGCAAGGTAAACAAAATTTTCGAAAACCATAAGATCAAAAAGATCTTGTCAACACCCTATCACCCTAATGGGAACGGGCAGGCAAAATCAACAAACAAGGCCATACTTAAAAACCTAAAGAAAAGATTGACTGATGCCAAAGGGAAATTGAATGAAATTTTACCCAAGGTCTTGTGGGCATACCGTACAACCTCTAAATCTAGTACCGGGGCCACTCCATTTTTATTGGTCTATGGCACCGAAGCACTAATACCGGTCAAAGTAGGAGAACCGAGCCCCAGGTTCCGATATGTGATCGAAGAATCAAATGGTGAGGCCACGGGCACGATCTTGGAACTATTGGATGAAAGGAACGAGGCTGTCCTAGTCTGGTTCGCCGCCCAGAAACAACGGATAGAAAGATATTACCACCGAATAGCTAACCTCCAACACTTCAATATCGGTGACTTGGTGTTAAGAAAAGTAACGTTGCACACCCGAAATCCGAACGAAGGGAAGCTGGGGCCGAATTGGGAAGGACCATATCGAGTCATCGGGATTACCGGTAAAGGCTCGTACAAACTCGAATCAGGAAACGATGCACAGCTACCAAACAACTGGAACATGACGTACTTAAAGCGGTACTACTGCTAAGGTACGATCTCATTCACCTTTTTATAATATTGCGAATTGGACTAACACTTGCAGGCAACAACCAAAAGAGAATGTGACTATTAGGTCTGAAAGCACACGTTGCACTCTTTTTCCCTTGAACTGAATTTGTCCCAAATGTGTTTTCAGGCAAGGTTTTTAACGGGACAACAGTAAATCGTGCTAACTTAGAATCGAAGACCGGTTTTAAATCGGTGCCCATGGTCTCATCATTAGTATTTGAGTCCTCTCAAGATTGACCTCGAATACTGGGGGCCATCACCCTCGGGTCAAGCTTCTTAGCAAGTAAAGAAAGAAACTTCGTGCTTAATAGCCTAGGCTCGGTGGTTATGATTTATTGTAAGGGCCAAACGGTCAAGTGAACCATGCCCACGTAGGCCACCTTAGTCATAATACAAGCTTTTACACGCATTCAATCTTGTAATTTACACACAGAAATGGAATAAAGTTTCTACCTTGGTATTACATATTTTTGCCTCTTAAAGCATCGAGCCTAAAGGCTATTCCTACCCGGGGACTATCAAGCCCACGGTCCACCCATATCCGAGCCCAAAGTGCTACCTCCACTCGGGGACTGTCATCTGAAATAGGTTCGGGCAGCCCGGGTCATCAAAACCCGGAGGCACAAAACCTATTAGGTAGTGCCTAAACCTAAAAGGTTATGACCACCCTAAAAATGGCTCGGAGATGTCCGAAGCCCGTAATTAAAATGTAAGGCCTTCAATAAAAATTCAAAACTTGCCAAAAGGTTACCCTTGGCAAAAGACATCGTCTAAGAATACTTAAGCATCTTGGAAAAACTTTCGGACACTCCGAGTTTTTGAAAGTTTCGAGAAAAAATAGTATCGAGGTAAGGTTCTGTTCGGACCTATGAAAAATAAATGACGTATTACTACGTTTGATTCTATGTTAAGGCATTAGAAGAGACTTAAAGTTGCCAAAAGGGAAATGTTTATATATTCTAGAATATATTTACAAAGGCCCAACAAAAACAACCTCGAAATAAACAAAAAATATGTACACAATACAAAAACTAAAAAATCCTAAGGCATTCACGCCTGGTCTTCGTCGAACCCGATTCATCACTAGAACCATCGGGGTCATCGAATTCTTCAGAGCCCTCGGAACCCTCCGTACCTTCGGGCTTCGATAGCTTCTTCGCTTCGGCCTCAAGCCTTTTTCCCTCCTCGATCTCGGTCGACAGGTCGAAGCCTCGAGTATGGATCTCTTCAAGGACCTCCCTTCGGGACAACCGCCTCGCATATTCGGCATTGGTCTTCAAGCAAGCCTCGGATTCTTTGACATCGGCCTTGTACTGGGCCACCATTTTGTTGGTATCGACTGAGGTTGTCTCCAGCTTGGACCTTGTTGCTTCGAGCTCTTTACCAAGGGCATCTCGTTCTGTGGCGGTCGAGCTCAGCTGTGCTCGGAGATCCTTATTTAGATGAGCCCGTTTATCAGCTTTCTCCTTCGCCACCCGAAGCTAAACCTCTACCGAATAAAGCTTCGCCTGGGCAGTTTTCTTCTCCGAGACTAGCAGATCCTTCTTGTTTTTCCACCCGTCGGCCATTACTTGGATTTCATCCATCTCCTTTCGAAGTTGGTCGATCTGATCGATCTTTTGCTGGACCTGCAAGGTATTGTCATTAGGCAATACGACCGGTTCCTAATTTCTAACTTCAAAAACTTTTACCCTTTCAACCAAGTCATCATGCTTCCGCCTTAGGACCGATGCTTCTTTCTGAGCCCCGTCTAGCTCGACCTGAAGGTTCTTAATGACCCCTACTTGTTGCTCGCTGAGAAGCTTGTACATATCCTTTTTTCGGGCAAGCTCTTTGACCTCAAGTTCAAGCTTATTGACCTCGAACCGGTACCGAAGGAAGCTCTCATGATGAAGTACCGAGGCCTACAAAAAGATGAAAAACGTGAGAAATATCAAAACATGAGTAAAGTTCAAAGGAACGTAATGATGCCTTATCTGGTTTAGTGCCTGCTGCGCCTCATTAAAAAGGCACGACACATTCACCTCATTCTGTTTTGCCTGGTCCTCCTCAGTCACCAGGCATTAGAGGTAGCTAGATATCCCTATGGGAGAAGATAGGACCCGGACATCCTCCAGGATGGTAAGAATGACCGATCTCTTGTGACTTGGGTCCACACTCAGAGCAGGGAATTGGTTGATCAATTTCGGGCTCGAACTCGACCCGCCAGCTTTCGAGGATGTGTCCTTCTTCAGAACTTCCAGGTCGCTCAGCCCAGAGAAATCTTCCAAAGGAGACGAGTCCACACCGTCGAAAAAGGAATGAAGTGGATCGTCCGCGCCATGGACCCCCATATTAGACTTATACTTTCCCGCTTGGGCCTCCTCGAGCATAGACTCGGTGTAGGAGGGCGTCCCCAAAATCTCTATTATCCCGGGCGCTTCCTTCAGAGCAGAGCTGGCATCCTGGGGAATCCCATCCCGGGTCTCCATATTGACCTCTCGAGTCTGAGAGAGGTCGGCTTCACGAGTCTCCCCCTCGGATGCCTCTTGCCCCCGGGAAGGGTTGTCCCGTGGGTGACGAAAATAAGCTCTTCCTCCAGCTCGTCCCTAAGCCGGAGAAGAGAATCAAAGTCTAGCACCCGAGAGCTAGAGCTCTTCCTGGGCTTGCGATCCACCCTCTTCTTCGGTTTCTTCACCTCAAATCCCGGAGAGCCCGGAGGTTTTCGCTTCTTTTTCTTCTTTTCCTCCGTGGTAACCCTGGGCTGCCCGCAATGGAGGGATCAACGGACAAGGACACATCCTCGCCCCTTCCAAAGGCCTAAGTTCGGTAGTCTTAGTCAAACATGCACTAACAAAGGGGAAGGAAAGTCAGTATGATGAAAGTTAGAATCATGGTATTAACTATTCAGAGAAAGGCCTTACCATGAGAACGGGCCTCCCATCGGCCCTTCGAAAGACCGCGCCATGTGTGTTCGGATTATGTTATATGTGTGTAGATGCTCTCGATCTGTTACTTTAGCCAGGGCTGTATTTGGAACCCGAGCGACGATTGCACAACCACAAGTATGAATGAGAAGGGAGAAATAAAAAAAAGGAGAAACTGCACTTACGAGATGGGTTCCACTTCTCACGGAAAGATATGAACTCGGGGGGAATCAAGTCTTCGGTCTTCTCCCGAACGAAGTGTCTCTGCCAGCCCCGGTCTCAATCTTCATTAATGCTCTAAAAGGGGGCCTTGCTGGCTCTGCAAGTAAGCTTGATCAGTCCCTCTCGGAAAATTCGGGGACTGTATAAATGAAGTACATGATCGATCGTAAACCGACAAGACTCAGTCTTGTTTATGAAGTAGCAAAGGAGTATCACGATCCTCTATAGAGATGGATGGATATGCCCGAGGCACACATCGTACCTCTTGCAAAAATCCAGAACAATCGGGTCCACCAAGTCCAGTATAAAGGGGTAAGTGTAAACACTTAAGTACCCCTCCACGTGGGTAGTAATTGCGTCCTGGGCCCCCGGGACTGCTACATTCTTGCCTTCCCAGTTGCAATCCTTTCAGACCACGGGAAGAACGTATTCGGTCAAGGAGCATATGTACCTTGATGCTCCTTCACCCCAGTCCTATTTGCGTGAGGGTTTCTCGATCTTAAAATCGTCTGAAATTGAGCAGCTCTCGGGAATAAACATTTTCAAGGGAGGCTCGGGGGCCGGTTTGTTGGCAGCCACCTCGAGAGAAGCCGTTTTGAGGGCTACTACTTCAGGAGTAGCCGCCTTAGTACCGGGAGGCTGTTGGGAAGATGAAAAGGCGACTTGTTGAAGAACAGATTTGGATGTTTTAGCCATTGTTATCTGGAGAAGTTTGAAAATTTAAAGAAAGAAGACGAAGGTTTGAAAGAACGAGTTTGAAGGATTGCAGTCTTTTCGGACCACAGGAAGGACGTCTTTGGTCACGAAGCATATGTACCTTGATACTCCTTTACCTTGATCCTGTTTGCGTGAGGGTTTCTTGACCTTAAAGTCATCTGCAATTGAGCAGCCCCTGGGAATAAACATTTTCAAGAGAGGCTTAGGGGACGGTTCGCTGGAAGCCACCTCGGGAGAAGACGTTTCGAGGGCTACTACTTTAGGAGAAACCACCTCAGTACCGGCGGCCGGTTGGGAAGATGAAGAGGCGACTTGTTAAAGAACGGATTTGGATGTTTTAGCCAATGGTATCTGGAGAAGTTTGAAAATTTAAAGAAAAAAGGCGAAGGTTTGAAAGAACGAGTTTGTAGGATGAAGAACGGAGTATGAGGATATGAAGGAAAATTGGGTAAAAACATGGAAATCACTGTGAAAGCTGAAGAACAAGGATGAAGATATGAATGTTTGGAAGAAGTTTGATGATAGCTGAAAAACTCGAAGGTAAAGGCTTGGTCGAAAAGTAGAAAAAGAACAAATGATGGAATCTTTTATAGAAAAACAGGCGACGCTTCGCATTCGGGGGCAACCAGCCGATGACCAATACATGTCTGAAGTCAGAACGACGCGACTAATGGGACGTTTCAGCTCCTTCGTCGTAACGTACAGAGGAAGGAACCGGAGAGTATCTATCGTTTTCCATCGTTTCGGCAAACCTACTCTTTGAGAAATGAGGGGACTATCTGTATACGGGTAAAACCGAGTCTAAAGAGCACCTCGATTTCCTGGTGAGGCAAATGGAGCAAGGACGTGACTGAAAGGAATCGAAATTAGAACCAGGAACCTCTCGTATCAGGGTTTGAGCAAAACACCTGCCCTCGGAGCCATCGAGACCACGTTCCTCGGGTCCGGTTCTAGTCCCAAAACCTCGAAGAGCATTACCAAACGGCCACACACGATTAATAAAGGACCGTGACATCCGTGCCCAACCGAATATCACGGCGTGAATCTCGGACCGTATCAACGAAAAATTAGTGACTAGTGAAAATAAAGCTTTTTACTTTCTTAGAATTGTATCTAGGGTAAAACTCCCCTACTATATAAAAGGGGAAGCGAATTATTCATTAGACACATTGTAACACGTATACCAAGGCAATATACTTCGGTTCTCTGTTTTCTAAAAGTTATTCAAAGCTCTTGTTTTCGTTCATAAGTTCTTCATAAGTGCTAGTTCGGAACCGAAGGCATGTTTCTTGTTAAGCCTTTAATCGATCTCGGACTCACTATCATCATTGGTTTGGCTACTTACTATATCCTTTATTTGCTTATCTAATGTCATTAATCACTTGTATTGAATTAATCCATGTATCCTTAAAACCGCGTATAAATTCAATTGTTATCCATTTTTAAGGGTAAACATTTATAAAATATTTGAAATATGTAATCATAAATATTTGTGCAGTTATAAAAAACTTCTTATTAAAATTAAAATGGATAAAATAAAAAAGTTAAATTTAAATTATTTTTAAATATAAAATATATTAATCTTTTTAAACGAATTAATAAAGAAGTGTGTCACGTAAATTGAAAGGAGGTGAAATTCTTTGAAATTAATCTCTTCTACATCTCTTTAGATTTTTTAGAAAATCTAAATTCGGTGTTGAAAAATTTATTTCTGCATCTGGTTCCGTTTCAGTTAATTTTATACAATTTACATTTGGTACTCACAATATTCATACTTCATACTGTATTTTGCTTTCTTGCAAGTTATTTTGGTGTACGGTCAAGTTGACAATAATACCTCGATTATTTTTATAGGATATGTGCAACTTATTACCACAATAGGTATTGAATAACTGATCACGCCTAACTATGCCTCCTAAGAGGTCTAGCGGTCGTCGCAAATATAATCAGGTTTACAAGTCCGGAGTCGAATTCTACAGGGAATTAACCTATTAATTAAAACTACTAATTTCGCAAGAATTCAAGTAATCAACCTTCAGAAATATTAAATATTGATTTGAGTGTTTACTAACTAAGAGAAGAGTAATTAAAATGCAGTAATTTTTAACTAACAAAGCAAATGTTGTAAACAAGATTGGAAGAGTCTAGGGTTATGATTTCCCCTATTGTCGAAATCCTCCCCTCTACATTTCCTATAAATTCGCCTAAGTATTCTCTACCGATCATGAGTACTTTGGGTGTCGTAATTCTTTTCCGAGCAACTATCACAATGTACTAGACGTATTCTTCCGAACACGCTAGCTGACACTAGTTTACCGCTCACTATGATCACACCAAGATTTCGTTATTCCTAATCCTACCTTTAAATCCTTTAGTATTGATTCCTCATATACGTTAGGAGTGATGTTGTTCAACAACTACCTAAATGCATATCCTTTTCCAAGCAATACACACTAAATAGGCAAAGTTAATTGAGAGCTCTTCAATTAACCACAATGAAAACGTAGTTAAACAAGTAGAGAAAAATCAAAAGCAAATTTATATTAAATGTAGTAAATCATCCTCCAATAGGTTCCATCAAACACTAGATTAGATAGTTTAGCTACTCATATTTGTATAAATAATCATAGTAATATTCAAAAGTATTAAACTACAAATTCAAGAAGAACAGAGAGAAAAACTCTTGCAATTCGTACTTCAGAGTATTCCGTAGTCTTTTGCCTCTCCAATAGTGTCTTTTTTCTTCAAAAACTAACTTTAAGAGGTATTTATATGGTGGGGCTGAAGTCTCCACGTCCAAACATAATGAGGAAATAAAAGTGGCTCGGATAAGCATCGTCGGCAAAGGGCACCATCAGAGGCGCCAACATTACCCCGCGAACAGCTATCAAAGGCGCCAATGACAATGCCCTGGACAAAGCCTTGCACTGTCTACGACCTTGACTTTCATTGCCTTGCACGTCTTCTTTTATTGCTCTATTTTGTAACTTTGAGGTACCATTTCATGCAACTTTTCTCCACTTCATGTCCAAGCATTCCTACACGTAAACTAAACTTTATTAAGCTCAATTGTCGCACAAATTAGCATCCAAACAACAAGCAAGTAGGGTAAATAACGTCAAAATATATGGAATTATAGCACGGTATCAGTAACTCTATTTACTAAGATTTAGCTAGATGAAAAGTAATCACATACTATTATTTTCTTCTACCTCCATTAAAATCTAAACCTGAAACCTCATAATTTTTACTACTTCACTGACCACTAGACCACAATCTTGAGTACCAAATTATTCTCATATAATATAATTGAATTCAACTACTTAACGTTTTTTGCTAACATATTGATATAAGTAATTTTTTTTATTTGCAATTTGATAAAATATGGGTTTAACTTTTATATGCTTAGAGCATAACTTTCTTACATTTTCATATTACCTATAAAATAGCTACAAATATCTCTAATAAATAAAATTAATTATCTATAAAGTAAGGCAATGACCACTATATTAAGTACAGAAAATGGTCATATATGTCAGTGAACTATGCGAATTAGGACATATATGCCCGTCGTTAATAGTTTAATACAGATATGCCAAATCCGTCCAATACTTGTTCATTCATGCCCTTAGTTTAACAGAATCATTATTTTGTCTTTCTTAAATAATTAATAATCGGACCCAACCAAAATCTGCTGACCCGATCCGTTAGGACCCGACCCACCCTTATTTCAAAGATATTTTTTGATATATTATTTTTGTTTAATTGAGAAATTGTGTGATAATCATATTTATTTATTTGAGTAATTTGATAATCGATTTTTTTTGTTATACATCATTTCGGGAAGTAATCCTACTAAAAGTAGTAATTGATATTTATGTATTATTTTAATAATATAATATTCAAATTAGTTTGTACTTTCTTCAATTATTTTACTATCTATTTTTATTTTTCTCTGTGGTGCTTGTTATGAAATAATATTTGTTATTAAATAATTAATTAATAAAAATGGAAAAGAATTAACAGTGGTGCTTGTTATGAAATAATATTTGTTATGAAATAATTAATTAATAATAAAAAAAGAAGCACCATTGTTTTAACAATTTATTACTTATTTCATAACAAATTTATAATGCAGAAAATAATCTAATAAATTAATAATCAATCATATAATGATCACTTATCTAAACCAAAAACGGATCCATCAGGTTAAGTTATAGTGAACATGGAGTTATTTGTATTTGTATTGATGAAAAATACAAATAGATCGTGAGAAAAATAAAAACAGATGGTAAAATGATTGAAGAAAGCACAAACTAATTCAAATATTATATTATTAAAATAATAAATAAATATCAATTACTATGTTTAGTAGGATTACTTCCCGAAATGATGTATAACAAAAAAACAAAATCGATTATCAAATTACTCAAATGAATAAATATGATTATCACACAATTTCTCAGTCAAACAAAAATAATATATCAAAAAATATCTTTGAAATAAGGGTGAGTCGGGTCCTAATGAATCAGGTCAGCAGATTTTGGTTGGGTCTGGTTATTAATTATTTAAGAAAGATAAAATAGTGATTTCATTAAACTAATGGCATTAATGAGCAAGTATTGGACGGATTGGGTATACCTGTGCCAAACTATTAATGACGGGCATATCTGTCCTAATTCACATAGTTTACTAGCATATCGGCCCTTTTCTGTATTAAGTAAAATTGTAGGAATAGTTTAAACATACTTTACATAATTAGTACTACATGGGAGTATATACTGCAACAACAACAATCCAGTATAATCCTTCAAGTGGGGTCTGGGGAGGATATGATATACGCAACTGTTTCCGATAGACCCTCGACTAAAGATGGTGAAGGAAGCCCTGATATCAAGTAATAGCAAGACAAATAATTAGAGAACTAAATTTAAGATAACAACAAAGAATATGAAAGGGGTACCGATAACAAGTATTAGCAAGATAATATAATTAGAAAAATAAATTCAAGGTAGCATACGAGAATATTATCGAAGTACTGCTAGCAAACTACGAAATTACCGATGACAAATAATAACGAAACAAAGCATGCAAATATAGCAAACTAAGAAAAACAAAAAGGGTACAATACTAGCACAAATAATATCGAACTAGAGAAGACAAGGGAAACGCACCACTGCATGTTAAACTTCTAACCTAATCTTTCAACCTCGGTATATATATATCCAATTGAATAATTAACCAACAGAGCTACCATTCATGGCTTTCTCTTTCCTCTTCTTGGTTTTTTTCTCTCTACTCCAGCAACCTCTCTTTTCCACCGCAACTCTCCACAGTAGTACATCTCTCTTTAGCTCACAACTCATTACCCAGCTAGACTCTTCTTCTTCCAAGAATGCCACCCCAACAACCTATTTTGAAGTCACCAAACCCATAAATCTGCCCAAAACCAAACCTTGCTCATATCTAGTCCTTCAACATGACTTTGGTTACACATACGGAAAACCCCCCGTTCTTGCTAATTACACACCCCCTTCTAATTGCCCATCTCAGAAATTTTCCAAGATTGTATTGGAATGGAAAGCAACATGTAAAGGAAGGCAATTTGATAGAATTTTTGGTGTTTGGCTTAGTGGGGTTGAGATTTTCAGGAGTTGTACTGCTGAGCCAAGGGCTAATGGGATTATTTGGACTGTTAAGAAGGATATTACAAGGTATTATTCTTTGCTTATGACAAATCAAACTCTTGTTGTTTATATTGGGAACTTAGTTGATAGTACTTATACTGGTGTTTACAATGTGAAACTTTTTATTCACTTTTATCCTGCTGAAGAAAAACATATTGATAATGAGCTGAATTTGGATTACTCTTATAAACCATTTGATTCTGGGGCTGATTTGATCTTACCCATTTCAAGAAATCTGCCTTTAAATGATGGTTTGTGGTTTGAGGTTGAGAATTCTACAGATGTTCTATCAAAGGAGTTTAAAATTCCCCAAAATACTTATAGGGCTATACTGGAAGTTTATGTTTCATTTCATGAAAATGATGAGTTCTGGTATAGTAATCCACCGAATAACTACATTACTACGAATAACCTTACTGGAACGCCAGGGAATGGAGCTTTTAGGGAAGTAGTAGTTAGTGTTGATGATATGATAGTTGGTGCAGTTTGGCCTTTCACCGTGATCTATACCGGGGGTGTCAATCCCCTCTTGTGGAGACCAATAAGTGGAATTGGCTCGTTTGATCTTCCTTCGTATGACATTGAAATTACGCCATTGTTAGGAAAGATTTTAGATGGGCGTACCCATAAGATTTCATTCAGTGTCACGGATGCTCTGAACGTGTGGTATATTGACGCAAATTTGCATCTTTGGTTGGACGAAAAGAGTATAAAGACAGAAGGGAAGTTATTGGAATACAGTAGTCTACCCCTTTCCTTTTCTCTTGTGACCAATTTTACAGGCATTGATGGATCTTTCCTCACAAATGCTAGTAGGTCAATCACATTGACAGGATGGGTAAAGTCATCCTATGGGAATATCACTACTAAGTCAGCTCAAAGTTTAAGTTATGGTAACTATATGGTGATGGGAAATGAGGGAAACTTGCAAATTGTGGATCAGCTTATCTATTTCAATGATACTGTTGATGTCATGATGCCATCTTCGTCTGTCCAGTCTCTTGATTCTTTTAAAAAGTTTCTGCTTCTCTTGTATACTAACAATGTAGACAAAGGAGATGATAGCTATGCCTCAATCTCAAATATTACATTGGGATTTGATGATAAGAGGGTAAGATCTTCCGAGTATGGATCCTCCGCCAGCTTTACGGGAAATATGCAAAAAGCACAGGGCTACATGCTTGTAAAGGGCCGGTTGGTGGTTAGCGGGCTTGGGAGTACCCAACAAGTCTACAAATATAAAGACGATTCATGCTGCTATTCTAGGAACATAAGCAGTTCAAATTACACAATACATTATGATAAAGTCAGCGATAATTGCCCCAGAAGCACTTCGTCTCATTGGCCTTTCAGCTTCGTACCTGCTCGAAGGGTTTTTTTGGCATCTCATTTTGGTGATGTTAAAGATGGTGTCTGACATTGCTACATTTCAATGTCTTCACTCCCTCACCACTGCAAATCCTCTACTACGAGGCTGCTGTCAAAGAAATTAGCAACTCTCGTGGTCTTCTAGTTATGATCAAAAGGCACTACCGCTGCCGTGCCTCTTCCATTCTTGTATTTGTTCAAATTTTGGCTGTGTGCAATAAAATAAGAGAATAGTTTCAAATGATAGCATGACCTTCGCATTTGTGTTGCACCATTTTCCAAAATTAAAGTGAACTAGAACCTTGTCAGTCATGGTATTTTCCAACGAGAATGATACTTAAGTGACATTACATGTATTACTTTTCCGGTTTGCTAACAATTATGTTTATTTTGTTGTCTCTGTTTCCCACTTCATTTGATTGGGGTTAAGTCCACCTTCTTTTTTGGTCAAGTCCACCTTCAAGGAGAAAAGGGGAAAAACATGGGACTTTATATAGCACAACTTGTATGGATGTTTCTATATACATCTATTCCTGAATGATATTTTGCGTTTGGCTTTTAATTATTTGGGCATTTCAAGCGTATTTTTCATGTGCAATTTGCACTTGAGGAAGGTACAGTATGTTCTTCTTCCTATCAATTAAAGAGAAACACTCTGATGGATACGCAATGGATGCTAAAGTTCAAAACTTTGTTTTTCTCTTCTTTCTTTCTTGGCAGAGTTTTTGGTGGGGTGGGGTGGGGGGAGATGTTATCTGTGTTCTTCTCTTGATCGCAGTTATTTTTATCCAAAAAAAAAAAGAAAATAAATTGCAAAGGAACAAGTTGGTTCCAGTGGATTCTTTTTCTTTTTAAACTGCACATCCTTTGAAATTTCTTCTACTCTAGTTAATCGTTCCTCCCAAAAGATTAGTGTATGGTATGAAATAAAAGGGCGAAATTGGAGATGTTTGGTTACTACTCACTACTAAATTTTTGGAATCTACCACCATATGATGCATTTATCATGAGGAAAGGAAACAAAATTGACGAGAAGATAGTTTGTCATAGATTTTAGCTACTTTTTTTCCAAAAGAATCTTGAAAACATTGTTTGTTCATGAAATATGATTAGTTTTTGAAATATTTTTGAATAATATTTTCAAATTTTTAAAAACTGGTTCTAGGCAAGTTTTGGGGTTAAATTTTTTCTTTCACTCACAAAGCTCAATTTTTTCAAATAAATTACATGTCCAAATACAATTTCTACTTCCAAAAATTATTTTTTAACATAATTTCAAAAACTTTTTTTTTTTAAAGTTTCAACCAAAGAAAAAGATAAGCGCGTTGTACACTCGTGATTTTCAGATAAGTGGGAGGCTCAACCTTCTATCCAAGTGCTTGTAGTAATTTTACCTTGATTTGACTTAAGGTGGCAAAAGAATTTATTATAGTACTATAATCTCTATTAGACAATAAAACAAAGAGGGTGACTAAAGAATATAAATGATGAGTCTTACTTCTCCCCCACCATTAACAAAGAGATTTTCAAGCTTTATGTAGACACTTTGGTTATTTTATTCGTTTTCGTGAAATCACAAAACGTTTTTATTGCTATTTGTTACTTAAGAGTAAAACTTTCTTAAGACTCAGTCCAAGAAATTCCACCTTTAAAAGGAGATACTCCCTCTATTTTAATTTATGTACCTATAACTTTTTAGTTTGTTTTACGAAGAATAATTTTTTCTTAAATTTGAAAATAATTTAAAATAAACTTTTCGTTTTATAGTTAATAAATTTTTTTTATGAAACACCTAAATGTTATGACATGTTTAAGATCGTAAATTTTAGAAGTCTTACAACTATATATGTGCTATGCCATATTTAAGATCATAAGTTTCAAAATTCTTTTTTTCTATTTAAACTTCGTATCCAATCAAATAAGTTCACCTAAAATCAAGCGAAGATAATTTTAATTAAGATCAATCTTCCCTATCAATTAAAATAGAGAAGATTCTGTAAAGTTGGAAAGATAAATTTTTTTGTATTCTCCAGATGATGTTTCTTGCTTTTTTGATACTTCTCAACGCAAAAGGTCCATTTCTCAATATTTATTACTATATTTTACTGCTCTCCCATTTAGATTTGTTTTTAGTTTTATCTAAGTGATTAATACATGGCTCATTGGTCTGTTAAAAAATTAACAATAAATAATCTTCAAGGTACGGTGCGGATTTTGAAACTGTATACGAAGCAATATTGATTAATACTATGAAGTACCACAATATCATTGATTTTATTTGTGAGAGTAAAATCAAATTGTAATAATCAACGGTTATACATAGAGTATAAGGCCAACTCCTAATGCTTTCGTGGAATTCACCACTAAATTATTTGCCTAAAAATGATCACAAGGGAGCACAATAATTAAATAACAGGAAGTCTCATATCAAAAGTTAATTATTATTCAGGTAGAAGTTATATATACGACATAGTGATAACTTATCATGTTAAGACAAATGTCCTTTGCGTTAACTTGGCCAACAAACTTATAGTCC